>VUQG01003474.1:102867-116295 GCA_015106755.1 Etia nguti
CCCTTTCCCTTTCTTTTCTTTTTTTTTTTTTTTTTTTTTTTGCACCATGGACCATTATCTTTTTAAATGCACTTTCAATTGAGCTTGGGAGCTGTAAAACTGGAGTCTAACTGAGTAAATATTCTGCAACTGGTCATAGAAACAGCAGTAAAGTTTTCCTTAACGGCCCATGTGTAGCGATGCGCCAAAGGCGGCCGCGGATGCATCTTTTGTTCATGGCAAACTGAAAGTGTGCTGACCACACTGTAGCAAGTGAACCAGATGATACAATTAGACAAAACTGCCTGTAATAACAGGAAATAAAACGTTGGCCTAACAAGTGTCAGATAAATGTGACGCGCTAATCCTCTGTCTAAGCCAACGTTAAATCCCGTGTTAAAAAAGGTATAATCCCCTAAAATTGTACTAAGCATTCTTTTCTAAAAAATTACACCTCATTAGTCTACACATTCGTTCTGTCACAACAACAATGAGAGAGAAAGACAGGAAGACTGCAAAGATAAAATAAATATAATATATAAAATACATTTGTCTGTTGTGTATTCATTGCTAGAGTATTAGATTTCTTGTTCTTCCTCTGTCTAGACAGTTTTGTGCCTATTTTTTTTTTAAATTCCACATAAAGGCTGACAAGAGGTTCTCCAATTGGTTTTTACACTCCACTGTTTTTTGTTTCTTAATATTTTGTAAGTTCATGTTAAAAAATGTAATATCCAAACATCCTGTCACATAGACAAAGGAGAAACTAGTCCCACGCATTCAAATGAACTCATTTCCATACCCAAAGCTCAATAATTATAATTTCTTTTTAAAATCAGTCTTCCTTAATTGTCCTAATAGTTTTTTATTCTTGTTTTTGTTAATTTTACAAATAACAATTCTATTAGTTATAAATTCTGTTCTCTAATGGTGTGATGTTCACAAATCGTACATTTACCTACATGTTTTTAATTTCTTTTGCTTGCTTGCTGCTAAGATGCGTCACCTGTGGGCGTCTTCTCTGGTCAACTCTTGTAAGAGCCACTGAGGCATCACATGACATCACAGGACTGTCTGCAAAACCTAAGACTGAACATATCAGCGCTACAATGAAGTACAGGACTAAGAGTGAACACTAAAGGGTTTTGAGTACTCAGAGTAGAAAAGCGCTATATAAGAACCAGTCCATTTACCATTTAACATACAGTGATCCAGGTGGTGATTCTTCTTCTGGCTACATAATATTTTGTATACTTTTTTTGTGGGAAAAGATGTGTAAGATATGAAAATAATCACTGTCATTTAATTTGGGGATTACTTAAAGAAATAAAGTAACATACAACTACAGCACAGCTTCCATTCTTCTTGTTAAAACGGTGGCACTTACCCCACTCGCAATGCAACTTGCGAGTGGGGTAAGTAACCCTTTGTAAGTAACCCTATGCTCACAACCAGTGGCTGTAAGAGCCGGTAGCCCCAGGCTACCAAAAGTCTGATAAACCCACTTCTTTCTCTTCATGCTCCCTCTAGAGCCAGAAAAGGAGTCACAACTTTTTCAGCAGTTTCATGCTTTCACATCCCTGAAGACCAGCAAATCTGATTTGCAACAAGTAGTACACTAACAGCGACTTTTAAGACAGGGCCATGACCTGATTGGTTACCCTATTCGAAATCTGTCCAAACATGATTTATGCATTATTGAAAAGACGGTATTGTATTTGCTACTGCCACTGCTCCTTCTTCTTTTCTTTTTGTTTTTATATTAGAGATTTCTTCCTTCGCTTCTTTATTGAAATGCATTCTGATGACTAGCTCGCTTACATAAGCCACCTTTTCTATTCAGGACAGAAATAAGTGATTGGCTGGCTTTCAGGATTATTGGAAACAACATGCTGCACAATGCAGTCACTGCTGGCCAGACAGTTAAACAAATTAAAGTGAATGCATTTGAAAAAGCATCTTTGAACTAATATTTAACTCTGAATGACTCACATAACCAACATCTCTAATTTAAATCTTAAAAACCTGAGTAAATTGTTGTTTTATCTTTCCAGAGGGTGCTATTTCAAACACTAACTGGACAGAATTTGTTATTTTTTTATTGGAAGGAGTATATTAATACCAAATGCAGTTGTGATATGTTTGACTATGGGCCTGTCTGCAAGGGAGGATTTTTAGAAATGCAATCACTTAAAGAAAAAAAAAAAAAAATTTCTAAGCTTCCTCATTTTTTTAATTCAACTGTTGAAGAAAATAAAGATGTAGTAATTCTCAGAAAACTGTTTTCTGCTTTGGAACTTAGAAATAATTTTACCTCCACCATCAAGGAGCAGCGAGGCTTCTGGAAACAAAGGTGTAGCTCATCAATATTGCATTCTCACATTGTGTGATAAATCTAATACATGAGTTTATCTAAGGTCATTATATAAAGTGCTGTAGCATCACATAAAGAGCAGCAGTCAATTTTTTAAAACTGTGTATTAATTCCATTATGAAGACAACAAAGGAAGCTAATAAACAGCCTGTAAATGTATATCAAATAACAGAGATCCAGAATATTTAAAAGAAACACTAAAATTTGAAAAGAAGTAATTGCCTGGGCTGAACATTTTATTCATCAAAAGATCTACACGCGGCGACGCTGCATGGACATTTGTAGTGTTCGGTTTGACATGTTATCCAGCTGTGCAGCACATTATATGTACCTGACGTAACTTAAGACTGATGCAGCGGAGCTATAGCTTCTCTTTGTGGCAGTTGCGTGCCCCTTTCTTACATCTCTTTCCCTCTCCCTCTCTGTGATCCTGGAGGAGCTAAGATGTGAAGAGAAAATGCGAGTGCATCAAGCAAGAATAAAAAGCCTCCATAGTTTTGACACATATATTTTTAATGATTGGAAATGAAAAACTTGGCCTCGTAAGTGGGCATCATCTCTGTAAAAATGCAGAGTGGCTTTTCAGAGTGGTATAATGCCCCTTTTTGTAGATAAGGAATTACATATATCAGAAGCTGAAGAGATAAATGAATTTGGGTGATAGGAACAATTTATCTTCAATGCTTCACTGCACTTATTTACCAAATCTTTGCTTTTACAAAGGGATGCAACACTGGCTTTGACCAAAAAAGACATGTCATGTGGCTTCTGTGGCAGCTGTGGTCATCAGTCATCTGGGCTGGATTTAAATACTCCTGAGAGACCCATACATCTAAAATGTTTCAGGGAAGAGCTCTATTGTGGCCGGTCCCGAATGCTATTTACATACAGCAAAGGGAATGGTCTCATGGACTAATTAATGTTTTGGGTTAAAAGACAAAGATTTGAACGACAACTCACTATAAAAAAAAATACAAAATTGTAATGAGAGGACTAGTTGTTAAAACAGTAATGGAAACCATTCTGTCATCCTGATGTAGCAATTCATTCAGATTAAACAGAAACAAAACTAAAAGTATTTAACCAATACTTTATTTATGGACTATAGATTTGGTTCCAGGTCCTAAAATTATTCCTGTTACATTTAATATTTTGGTTGGACTATTCATAAATTAACATTTTGGCATGCTTCTTTTTTATTTATTAATTTTTTTTTTTTTACATTTTACTCATACATTTTTGCCAGTGTGCTTTAGCAGAATTGTGTTGGTGCCGTTTCAGATTGGATTGATGGTAGGAAGCCAAAATAATCAAGTAACCCCTCAGCTGTCACACTTTAATCACAATATTTCCAAATCCTGCTCCACATGCAGACGTGTGACAAACCAATGGGAAAACTTACATGAAATGTCTTTAAAAGGTGTTGGGCCAACATGTGATGCCAGAACAGCTTTAGTATGCTTGGCACTCATTCTGAAAGTCTCTGAAGCTCGACTGGATGACTAGAATACCATTCTTCTAAATGAAATTTCTCCATTTAGTGTTTTGTTGACGGTCCAAAATGTCACATAGGTGTTCAGCTGGGTTGAGAGCTGGACACTATAGATGCCTTGGATTACCCAAATATAATTAAATGTGTTTTACCTAAAAGTGCAATCCAATTATATTTACCTACACACACTTAGCAGTAGATACACTACATTAAAGGGTAATAATACAGGTTTTTACAGGAAAGAAGAAATAATGATACTTTTAAGCAGCGAGTAAGTAAGAACAACAGTAAATTGTGGAATTTCTTCATTCATGTTAATTCATTTTTTGAACTTGTATCACAGTCATTTTGAAATGTCTGATTGACGGTTGAACAGTGTTTGTTAAAGAAAAAAAAATCAAGTTACATTTGACTCCAGAGATCACATGGGCCTATGCCCTGTAGTGTTTTGTTGGTGTTTAAATTTTCTTCTTAGTGGGAAGTGGCGAAGAGTCTTGTATGTAATATAAAAGAACAACTGAATATTCACAACAACATAATGCATAATAAAAATATAAAAAGGCCCAGTTAAGCCACTACCAAAATGGCCCACGCCCTTAAAGGTACAATATATTTACAGTGTAAGATGGGAAAATGTGTTCGTTTTTCCACTGAAATACGCAGACATTACACACTATATAAAATTAGGTACAACATGACGTGTAATTACTGTCTGTTCTCCTGTAAAATAACTGAAGTTATGCACTTCTTAAAATTATTTACGCACTACTTAAAGCTATCTAATTAAAACTTAAAATTACTTACAATTTGTGTTTCCTTTCCTGTAAAATACCTGAAGTTACACACAATCTAAAATTACTGACAGTCTAAAATTTCTTCCTTCCTGTAAAAACCTGTATTATTAGCATCTTATTCTAGTATCAGTAAAAAAAAATAAATAATTAAATTGAAAATTTCAGGTAACATAGATGGAAATTCAACCCTTAGTCACAGGCCATATTATAAAGGGTTAACAAGTGAATAAAAAAAAATCAGTCAATCAAAGATTTAGTGACGCTTCATGCACTACAGATGGGAGCACTATTATGCAGGAAAGGTCAGCTCCCATCAGGATAGAACTGTGATCACTCAAAGCAACTTTGTAATGATTTTGAGTGACCCTACTGTGTAATGGCACAAGTGGACCCGTACCATGTTAGCAAAAGCAAAGCAGACTCCGGTGTAGAAGTCAAGGGTTCAAGATGTTCCTTTTAATTTGTCACCGGTCTGCACTAATGAGACACCTTTTTTCAAGTGAAACCCAAATATAGTAATAACACAGACAAAAGCATAAAACTGAAACCTCTGATGTTTGTTGACCTCAAGTGTTCAAACTTTTGGAGAAGAGTGTGTAGGACCCGACTGATCACAGCAAGAAGCAGATTAAGAAAAGTAATCTTTAAGCGATGTGTTCCTTGCTCCCATTAACGTGCATTGAAATAAATCTCTCTGATGAGTAGCCCTGATGACACGGGGGGAGTCCAAAGCACGGCTTAAAAGGAAAACCACATGCAAGGACATGTTAGACCTTATTACAGATCTATTGATTGCTTTGTGTGGACATTTTTCAGCCAAGAAGAGGAGCTTGCCAGCACTTCACCTCTTCCTGCTGACAACACAACTTTAGCACCACCTCTTCATAAATGGATGAAAATCTGTCAAAGCTCCTTCGTTCCTAACCATAAATCCTGCACGGCTATTCTTCACCCGTTTGTTCAGAGGCCTCCCCAGAGCAGTGCTGGCAGGGGCCCCTGTCCTAGGGGTTCGATCAGCCTTACCAGACAGATGGCAGTTGCAATGTCATGGCTAAGTTCTTAGCAGAGCCTTAAGCTTTCATCAACAAGAGGCTGACTGATGAAGACACTCATCATTTCAGGTTAGGGAGCATAAATGGAATACTATGTGATTTATTTTTTCCTGTAAAGACCTGCATTTTGTAGAATTATGGTTTGTGTTTTCATATGTGCACAAACACACACACACACACACAAACAACTGGTGAACTTGGCAAATGCAAATAATCCTCTAAGTGAGATCACACACCCTGAGAGAGCAGTCAAATCATTTGTTTTCACTAAAAAGCACCTGACAGATAACAACACTCAACTTTAATGATTAAATAAATAATTCTTTAAAATCTACACATATTTAAATATGTTTAAATAGCTTTTCACGAATGAAGCTTGGGAACAAAAGAGACCATTTAGAAAACAGTCAAGATGTTTCCTCTTTAAACTATTTACACAGTGCAAAACGACAAGATGGTGTAAAAACCAGCGTCCAGATTCCATTACTTCCTGTTGATGAGAAAAAATAAATAAATCATGGCTTTTTTTCTCACCTACATGGCTTTTTTTTTCTCACTTTAAGATGCTAAACTTCCAACATACTATTTTTATTTTTGTAGCTCTTTCTGCACAATTGAATCCGCTCTCATCAAGACAAAACAGATTAAGGCTAATCCCAACATTAATCTTGTTGAATGTCTGCGGGAGGAGTAAGGCCAACAAAGTCAGGTCAGAGAGTCGCATTAAGTTGTTGGCTTCTGGAGCAGGAAAGGATTTTTGTCAAATTTTAATCAAAGCGCAGGCTGTGGTCATGTTCAGCCATGACTAGTCGTTTGACCTGCGCACAAATCTAAATCATCATTCAGCTCGGCTTTTGTCTCTCAAACATCCAAAGGTTTTAGGTACAACATCCCTTTTCTGTAATACCAAGGTGAGTTTGCAGCCAACCGTGCGCTGCTCATGTACAAACGCGAAAAAGAAAAAAAAAGATTTAAAACAAAAAAGTCATACGGGTCACAAATCCGTAGCATGAGCTCATTTGGGGAATGGAGAAACTTCAAAATCAGAAAGACTTTGGTGTTGTCATCCCATGACTACAACATAATTAAGAAAGGATTACAAAGCAAGTCAAAAGTTGATCATGAGGGGTTATGGGCTAATTTCAGTCATCGTCTGATGAATATCTATCAAGATAGAGAAAGAAAACAACATGCCTCTCTTGATCATTCTGAAACTTTTGGCAGAAGTTGAAAGTCTTTGTGAAAACTGTGGACTCCTCTTAATCACTGTGTGGTTTGCTTAGGGATGCCAATGTTTACAGAGAGGAGTCTGATGAAAAACCTTTGATTGCATGAGGAGCATCCACATGCTCGTTCTGTTGATGTTTTGCCATTTCGTACACTATATCTGCAACTTCATATCATCAAGCAAACGTCCAAAAATAAACCCTAAACCATGCAGGATTCCTGTCCTGTTAGTAGCTGACAAGCCTACGAGCTTAAACCTAACATCACCTTTGGTGAAATGAAAATCGTGCTGCGCTGGGTTGGCAGGTTGTTTATCTTGTATTTCCTTTTGTGCTATTACATCTCTAGAGGAGATGCTTGCATGTATTTGTCAAAACGTGCGCTTTTTAAAATTTATTTCAGGGAAAGATATGTTAAAAAGTATATAAAATAAAAAAAAATAAAAATCTTCTACCAAAGGTGATGCACAGCATCCATACTTCACGTGTTACTCAGCGCCTTGACTGTAAATTCTCTATGTACAAGTTTCATGGCAGATATATAACAGATGAACACACAGATTAAGTAAAAAACACACAAAAAGGTAGCTACACAATTTAAAAAGCTGCTGCTCCTCAGGGCTGGTTGAATGTCGCAGCGCTAGATCAAGAAAAACAAAAGACAAACCAAGTCTGTGCTTATTCTGTGACAGATTTCCCATAACAGTCAATAAAGGAGGAAACAGGTTGTCAGGCAGACCTCTTAATTTGTTGTAATTGTTTTTAACGATTGTGAAATGCAAACTCACACTGCACACACTGCACACACTGCACACTCACAGATTTGTTTTTATTCACATCTTCATTTTCTTGTATGTTTTTGTATATTGTTGCTAATGATCCAATCAAACTCAAGAGAGAAGATAAAGACACATTTGACTCCTGTGTGTTAATTAACTGGTGACACTAATGGGTTTCATTGGTCTACCTCACTTGTAAGCTAGTTGCCCTTTGTTCTCTATTGGTTGGATTGCCAACATGCCAATAAACAATTCAGTTGCCTAACAGATAAAATCAGCATTAACAAAAGCTGAAGAATTACCTGCTTGTGACAAATCTCGTGAGGAGAAGCAGTCTGTATGGTTCAGACACTTCATATATTAACTAGCTAGCTGGCTCCTGTACTGTATGTCCCAGGTGAGTGTCAAGCAGCAGAGAAGACAAACAAGTGAGCGTAAATGAAAATCGAATTTACTCAGTGCCCATATGTCAACAGATTGCAAAAGACATGGAAAGTGAATATTACAGCTTGTCTAAGTAAGTAAATTAAGTCACTGTTTTCACTAATTTTGCATGTTCTGTTAATAAAGGATTGTTAAGCTCTTTAGCGTTTAAGTGTGTTTGATGTTTTCCTGGTTATAAAATCTATTCAGGTATTTCTTTGTCTCACTCCACTTTTGTACTGCAGTCAATAAAAATGTATTTTTTCAAAAACTGAGAAATTATGAAATGTCTAAATTAAATTGTACAATGTGCATGGACTGGAAATTCACACATAGTGATTTTTTTTTTTTTTACCTTAACACCAAGAAGGGGGGAAAAAGCACACAGAAAATGAAAATAACAAGAAACGGAATATCATATCACCAGGTTAATTTAGGACAGGATCCCATGATGGCTAATATCAGGTTGTCGTTTGAAAACCAGGACATTTTTCTCTGAGGATAGATGCACTTTTAGTTCCGAAGAACGACTCCATTCTTCTCTGTTTGTAATGAGCATGCATTTATTTATAAAGGTACACTGATATGTACGCTGTAATGAGAGACTACGTGTTTTTAGATGTGCATTTCCATCTTGACTAGAAAAAAGTAAGATCAGATTGAAAAGGCCAAAAATCCACATGAAAGAGTTCAGTGGTTGCCACCGACCATGAGCACTGACAGCTGCTGCTCTGGCTCGAGTTTGCACTTGGGTCAGTATAGATACAACCGCAAGCAAATTTGTTTGAAGTCAAAAAAAAAAAAAGTATGGTACTGCTGCTTTGCGCTTGCATCTAACTACGACCAAATGGACAACCTCTGTGGCTGTCCGCTCTTTGATATTCTTGACAGATTTCGTTTCATCTATACATCCTACCTGGCAAGTGGGATGTGCAGGAACTGCAACAAATTGTTTAGATGAGAGGTCATTTTTGGCTTAACTTTGAGAGTATCCTGTTCTGTGCCTGCTGCATAGATTATCTCAACAGTTCGACGGTATTTAGACTCGTAAGCTTAATGTGAGACTTCACAGATGAGGCCGCACTCCCCCGTGGCCTCATAATGCTGTCACTGGGTTAGTTTTACAACACGACATGAAGGAATCCACTGTATGTCTATGGATGTCTGCCTTTTCTTCTCTTTGCTCCACAGTTGTTCCTTTTATCTAGTTAAGACTTGGAATTTCAATTGCTGCTACGAGAGGAAGTGCAGTGACAAGTTTGATTAATGAGTCTGAAAGAGCCAGCATTTACCTTTGCAGATGCTAATATGTTTGTGACAGCGTGTATTGCACTAGTAAATACTGAGAACAAAATGCAGTTCTTGGCTAAGTGGTTTTTAGATTGCGTATTAGGGTTCATTATGGCTAAAGACAGGAGCGCAAGAAAAGTTTATCTTTCTAGATATTGCATGGATTAGAAATAATTAATGTGACAAAATAATTATGAAAATGTCTTAAATTGAGTGAAGTAGGTTGTGAAATTATTTTTAATTTTCAATTTAGCCAGTTGCATTCCTCAGTGGAGACACTTCGATAGCAACTGGAACAATATATTCTTTAATGGATGAGTGGTCCCTTTCTCCAAATGGAATATAAAGTGGTTCAACTGCCTGAACACACCATTTGCTGTTAGCCAAAACAGACACGCCTACCAATACCTGGACATTTACGGGTCACCTCCTGATTGGTTTCCATCATCATTAATGATTCCTTCATCTAAAATATCATTTTATGGCTTTGACAGTGTGTGCACCGATTTTCAACACATTATTAGGGGGACTGTCGAAACGGACAACTTTCACGGCTTTCCCAAAGTAAATGGTACTGCAAGTCATGTTTTGAGGCCAAAATGACTGGGTGAGTGAAGGATGGACTGTAGGAGTCATTACTTTTAAGCCGCTGGATCTGAGCCCAGGTATTTTGAATTGATGCCTAACAGGAGATTAGGACAAAACCTATCAAGGTCTTTTCATTTCACACAACTTTTTTATGAGATCCTGCACGGTGAGTGATGAGCAACTTTTACTGCGGGTCTGTCAGACCGGGCCATATCGTGTATTAGCAGGAAACACTTTGATGCATAAAGATGTTACTGGCAACAGTTTCAGGTGCCAACATCAGACCTGGCTATTTGACCAAACAGATTACTTGGTCTGACAGCTGCAAATTCCTAATGCCATATCCCAAGCCACAAGCATGATGCGCCCCACAGCATTTAATGCCTTTAAAAAAGTCAGGCACACACATCTCTCCATATGTTTGGGGCCATTTGCTGGGATTGCCTGAGGGCTCTTAGAGAAAATGCAGCACTGGCCAGAACTCTTCTTTGCAGTCAGGAAAAGCAGGGTCAAATCTGGTAATGATTGGCCCACTTTGCTGGATGAGGTGTGGAACTGTGAGTCCTGCAGCCCCCACACTCCCCTGTTTTTCAATACATCGTCCATCTGGCTGAACGGATCAAAGACTTTCCAATAGGAATGTGGCTTATACATGTGTGAGAAACAGAGGGGATCATTGTTCACGTCTCCATGTCACAAACCTCAGCTGTAAATAATCCTTCTTTCTTCTATTTACATGGCATATTGTAAGCTGATAAAGATGTTGTTTTTCTAATGTAAACAACACTATGACAGCCACACAGTGTATACTGTTTTAAACATTTGGTTGCATATTGTAAATAGAGGACAGTTCGCTTACACAATTAGCAACTAGCATTAGAATTTAGAGTATCTTCACAAATGTATGTGCACATTTACTCAAGTAAGTCAGATTTTATGTAACATTTTTATATAAAATTGAAAAGAGCTTTAAATATCAGGTAAAAGCACACATAATCTCTATATTATTCCGCATAATTAACACATTATTTCTGATATTTGCACATTGTGCTGCTTGTGTACATTTCTCTATATAAAATACATCCTCGAACCTGTGGCATTATTTATAAAATTCTAATATGCCTTTTTAATATGCCTTAAACTGTAAAAAAGAACAGCAGATAATTAGAAACTGGATAAAAACGGAATAATTGAGACAACAAAAATCTCTCAGTTTACAGCTTTGAGTTTATACTATACAAATATAAACTGAAGTCCTTACTGGATTGTACTCCTACTTTCAAAAAGATAAACACTAATGAGAAATGACGCAAACACATCGATTGCGGTATTGTTGCCACCTCCACGGCACTGAATTACATCGTTCATGACTCAACTCCTCATTGTCTGCGATGCAAGTTTCTTGCCATCAAAGTGGTAAATCCATTGCTCTTCTCATGTGTGATGGACAATGTTTACCATGGCCATGATAAACTATTTCCTCATAAATGATTTTGTCACGGCCTTCTGCTGGCTGTCATGTGGGATTCCGCCTGCAGACTAAAACAACCATAATTCACTGGGTGTATTTACCTCCTCAGAGGACAGAAGCTTGACAGATGATAAATGGCCACTGCTGACAATCATCAACACATACCGCCCTGTGTTTGCCTTGAGTGTAAGTGGCGCCAGGACATGGAAATAAGACTTTGACATATCACACATGTGAACAAAGACACACAGAAAGAATGGAAAGATAGAGCAAGAAAAGAGGAAGAAAAGAGCTCGGAAGCTGCAGCTCTATTAGCAACTGGTTGAAATCTTTGATATGTATATTGCAACGCGTTTGTTTCTATGCTTCCTGTTGTGTTAACTGTGTTATATTTTCCCACTATGAATGGATTGATGTTGTATGCAAACCCAGCGGGAGAGATGCGCCGCCGTAAATTGAAGATGCTTTTTTTTTTTCCTTTTGGTTGCTTCTTTACTTTATAGTCTTATAACGTATGAGCACGTGACTCAAAAGATAATGCAACCAAGGTGATGAATATCCTCATTTCTTGTATGAAGACATTTTCCCATGGCCTAATGATGTGTAGAAAACTCACCTGGTTTTCATGGCCTGTGCAGTCTTTTATTTTTTTTTTATTTTTTCCTCTGTGTGAGGGTTTGTTTTTTTGTAGATACATAATCTCTCAACTCTCCTCTTCAAGAAAATTTTTTTTGAATACATTAAAATAAGTAATAATAAGTTGCAGTGAAAAGTTTCCATCTGCTCAACATGAGCATGAATGTCATGGTAATTTGGGGCTTTTAATGATTTCTTTGAACTCTTCTTTTCCAGGGTGGATTGACTGCACATACATCCTGTTTCTTAATGACTTTAAAAAAAAAGCAAGAATTGGGTGAATTTATTTTGGATTTGTCTAATTCATAAAGGCTCAAACATATACATACAATCACCTAGATCTGTTAATAAGTGATGCTGAAGGTTCTACAATGTCCTTTAGCTTGACGTTTTTTAGGCCTTGAAGTCGAAGGCTGGTTAACGTCTTGTTAATCATGGTTGATTACAGTTTCTCCATGCCAACATGAAAGCTGTTTGTCGAGGCGCAACTTGCTAAGGGGCATTGAACCAAATATCAGTGGGTGCATGCATATATTTGAGCCCGTATGCATACTTTTGACCCTGTGTGGGGTAGAGAAAATCCAACACAAACTCGTTCACCCATTTCTATGTTTTGCAATCATTCCATCCTGGAAAAGGAACAGTTCAAAGAAATAATTTGAAGCACAAAATGAACATGACATTCATGATGATTGTATTTAAACCTCCGTCCACAACAGTAGCCCTGCATATCGTGCAATCTATGGTGTATCTTGCCTTTTGCTCTTTGACAGCTGGGGTAGGTTCCAGCCCCCCACGATTGATGGCTAGATGAATGAATGGATATTAAATAAGTTAAATGGAAAATTTAACCTGATGCTGTAAGATCAAAAACTTTGAAAAACTTAGTTAGCTTAGTTAACTTAGTTAAAATTCTGTTTAAGCAGCACACAATTTCCTAGTAGTCCATCCCAATTTGTTAAGACATTTCCACTAATATAATTGTTATAACAAAATTATAAATGTCAGTGTCACAAGAGTCACTATCATCAGGGGATCCTAAGTGTCTGCAAAATAGTTGCACACGGGACTAAATCTTTAAAAGCGACACCTTTAAAATATGTGTGTGTTACTATAGTAAACATGCAACGTGTTGTGGACACATCTCAATCCCTTTAGCCACATTAAACAAGGATAATTTTCAAATTAACCTTTCACCCAGGTAAGCTACACCTCTGGACACATTATTAATTAGCAGCACGTCTTTGATCTTTTTCTGAGTGCAGAGTGTTGTATATAAGGTGTAACCCCCCCCCCCCCCCCCCCCCTCTTTTTTTTTTTGTTT
>VUQG01003474.1:116315-135301 GCA_015106755.1 Etia nguti
ATTAAAATTTAACCCCCCCCCCCCCCCCCGCTATTTATGCATTATGCTATTTTCTATTTTCATCAAATAAAATCTCATCACACTGACTGTTTCACTCAGTGTTGAGTCCAAAAGGTCCATATGTGGACAGTGTTAGTCTAGGCATCCTTGCCCAGTGAGGTTTTGTTGCATCCTGGATGGACCAGTGTGGCCTTGGATGGTATTTAGCCTTTCAATACAGAAAAAAAGAGACAATTATAGTCCTCATCTTTGAAACACTGAAGCTATTAGAATGCCTTTGTACGCTATCCCCCTTCCCTCTCTATGTGCAACACATTATCTATTTGTCAGAGTATTAGGAGATTAGTCATGTTAGACCTCGCTTCCTTTGTGGGCTATCTATGAATTACGCTCTGTGAAGGACATTTTTCCCAGCCAGCAGTTAAAGGATGGTTCATTTTTGTATTTATTTCCCACACACATACTTCGCTTGCTAGTTGGGCACACATGGGGAGGCTACAGCTGTTCCTCACCCTAAACTCTGCCAACAATCATTACAATGGATCTCAAATCTAACACTTGATTGCATTAGGCTTATGCAAGAAAATGTGTTCTTTGTCTAACAGATACGGAGCCATTAACTTGGTGTGATTTTAACTTCCCAACTTCAGAAGAAAACGCGACTCGCCCACAAAACCAAACTTTTCCACCAAATGAAACTCAATCTATCCCCTTAGACAGTTTTCGGTGAGTCAAAGTGAACAGCGTGACATGTGGAGCCACTTCTGCAGATTTTTAGTGATGCATCTCATATCCAAATAGTTTGAAAAGGGCTCTAAGGATTTAGATCACTGTCAAGATACAGTATATTTGATTTGTTCAATTTCACCCTTGTGAAAATCCAAAGAACAGGCCGGTTTCAGAATGTCAATGTTGTGTATCATAGCCATGATAATGCTCACATATCCTGCTTCAGGACTCTGAGGTCTCTTCAGAATCCTGTGCACACTGTGAAACGGATGATTCCCAGAGATATCCGGGTATATTGGATTTACCCGGCAAATGAAACTATTTGTGACCAATATGTCAATTTTTTCCAGTGTGTTTGCGAGGGGCATAGAAGGCAGGTTCTGACATCTCGCAGCCTGAGCAGACACATGTTCTGCTGACCAGCAAAAGCTTCATATCTTGATATGGAGAGATTGCTCTGTGGCCATTTATTAACATCCTGTGCAGCTGACAGGGTCAGCTTGAGAGCAAATTGGAAAAAATTTAAGCGTGGCACTGCTCCCTCCCTGCCATCAGATTGGCACCTAAACTCCACTACAATATTTTAGATAATATGCTGATTGAGGTTATTATGTGTGAGATACAATTTGAAATGGCTTACTAATGAACTGAAAGGCACTCCACTATCTCAGGTCAGTGTTATATTTGCCAAAATCCAATTCATTCTGGAGAGATATGGAAAATGTCCCCGATTTCATTAAGGTATTAGAATAATCATTTAAAAACTACAGACAAAAATAGCTGCCTCCAGACAAATCACCCGAATGATAACATTTCCAGATCGATCAGTTCTGGCAGCGTCCCAGCGCTCAGTGAGCATATCTGCTTTTCACAAGGCATTTCTGTTAAGACTGATATAAGTAGGAGCAGGCAGTTAGGCAGGCAGATGCAGTCATTCTTGGCTTCTTTGTGTCATCCTCTGTTCCTCATTCTGACTTGAGAAAAAAAAAATGTACTGCTCTAGAAGTTATAGCTCCATGTGACAGAAGTGGGGCTCCCAGAATTTGTTATTTGCTTTTTGGATAAAGTTTAATTTAATCAAATTTAAAAAGAAGGGACAGTGTGCACGGTTTAAATCCACCACGTGAAATGATTAAATGTTGAAAGGTGACACCTGAGCCATTATCATGGCTTAGCTTTCTGTCAATATTAATTTTTTCTTTTTTTTTTACAAGTCTCTTATTTACTCTAAACCTAGACGGATTATTACCACTTAAAATGAGTTCCCGAGCATGGCATTTTTTTTTGAACAGTAACATAAACATGTTTTATTCAAATGACGAGTAATAAGAGCACGGGAGGAAGCCATATTCCCCTTAGTGCCAGCAGGCAGGCACGTAGACGGATCTAGCCTCACTGACTAAATTGTGCTTTTTTTCCCCGAAAATTGGCAAGCTCTGGCTCACTAGAGGCACACTATGGTGTTGTCAATAACAATGACTGCCTGTGGCTTATTTATTTTCTTATCAGCTTTAATCAGTCTGTGTTGACAATGACATCTGCGCTCAGCAACATCCAAATGCTACCAGTTAAGATCCGTGTACATATTTGTATTGTTTCGTGTCATATGGCTGCGATGTATAATTGGACATTTGTGTTTGAAGATACAATTGACCATCTAATTTTGTGTATAGTCACACATGTTCCTCAAGAGCTGCATACAGGAGAGTATGTTTTAAGGCATCTGTCTTGACCCACTGAGCATCACAAATCACAAATCTCTTTAAGCCTCCGAACAGACAAATGTTTGCCTATAAAACTTTTCCAGGTCCTCTTTTCTTTTAACTTTATTGCTTTGGACTGCTGCCCTCAAACCAATAAAGCAACATTTGAAAACATATACCGGTCGACGTAGTCATCTTGAAATTTTGACATATCGAATGAAACTCTCATTTTCTGTTTTTTCCTATAAAACAATAAACGCTAAAAAGCTATTCGCTATAGATTTATGTTTGACGAATGACTGAAAGTTCAACAAAAAGATTCTGGCCTTTTGCCCTCTAGTCTCTAACTGAACAGATAGCTGCTGCTTTTGGACAGCTGTATGATTGACTGCATTTCCACTGAGGAGCACATTTTTCCACTTTTCTGCCCGGCTCAACTGCCGGGTATGCCGACAGGCGTTTGCCTGTCTGCAGAAGCGACACCGGACTTGTGGGCGAGCGCGAATGTGTGTGTATGTGCGTGTGTACGGCTCTGTGTATAATACGTGTATCGTCCATGTCTACCTCTCTCACTTGCTGAAACATATCCGTCCAAATTTGACAGCATGGGGGCAGACAGCCATGCTGCAGAATTCTGATCATTTAAATGCTCAGAGGCCTGCTTGAATAGCAGAGGTGTTAAAAAAAACGAAAGACACACAGAGAAAAGGATAGAGAGCAACCCTTCACATGCCTCCATATCGCATAAGGGACTGCCTGCCACTTTCCTGTGAAAAATAATGCTCACTTGTCAATCTTTCAAAACCCAGTCAGATAGCCGCCAGTCCCACGGAAACCTATTGAGGTGTATGCTTTGTTTCATCTGGGGCACGCCTCAGAGGAGATTCTGTAGAGTTGTATCTACGAATTGCCTCCAAAATCTAGGGTAGGAAAAAAAGCGAACATTTGACAGAACCCTAGTGTTGCTGTGCTATTGTGCTTAAGTAAGAAATACAAAATGTGTATTCATGTTGGTGAGACGGACCTGAAAAAACCCTGAAAGGCTAGAAACAAATGGCACCTATGCTCCACGGGTACGACTGTATTTCTTATTAAACACCGCTTGAATTACAATTCAATAGCACAATTGTCCCCGGACCTTTTTTGGGGAAAAAAATTGATTTATCACTGCCCTAATTACTTAAATTACTGTCTAATGATAAATAGACTAGCACATGGTTATGTACACAAAGGTACTGCATTCCTCCAGAAAAAGCAATTCTCTGTAGTCCATAGCACACACTATAAAAGTGTCTTGTGATTTATCTATGCAGCAATATAAATAAAGAAAAACACACCCAGCAGCTTTAGGATGAGGGCTGCATATCTGTCCACGCAAACATTTTCATGTCATTTTGAAATTACGCCACCTGTTTCAGTTTCATGACTCACAGCACTGATGCAAGTCAAAAACCTTACTTGTATTACGGTGGAAAATCAAACTTTGACGCCCAAAAAAAAAAAAAGAAAAGACTTTTTCTGAGTAAGTTAACAACTACTGACAATGCTCTAACAGTCGAGTGCAGTCGAGCGTGCCTACAGCCTCCTCTGAATCTGCTGAAAGAGATTCTGTCCTAAGCATCCCACGGGCCGTCTTAAATGAGGAGGTTTATATCAGTGTATCTTTCAGAGAAACACTGATATACGCAGAGAGAGATTGAATGTTTTGCAAATTATTCACAGGGATTATAAATCACACTGGTGTCAGAGTTTCCAATGATTGGAGAGGATGCTTCCTCATTCCTTAATACAAATGACATGGAAAACAACAGCTGCAGCAATAAAACGCTCTGCCATAAAGAAGGATAAATAAATGTACAAAAGGGAAAAGCCGGGGCTCATCAATAAACATGTCGGCATTTCTCAATGTCAACTCAATGACTGTCTGATGTCACTGCCTGTTTTATTGGTGTCATAGCTGCTTATTTCAGTCTTGTCTAATTCATTTATCTCACTCATGTCCTCCTTTACATTTTTTTTAATGGATTTTAATTGTTATTGTTGTTGTAGTTGTTACTTTTAAACCCTTGGGAAATGTTCTTTACCTTGGGTTGCCCAAAGCGAGGGACATATTAGGTCCTCAGTATTTGTCAGGCAACAATTTGCAGCACGTGACATCTACATGCATATTTATAAAGCACCTACATGTGACACATTTTTAATAGTGACTGTATTTTTCAAGGCTTACTTGACATACTGGCTGGATATTTTACACAAACATGATAGGAGAACAAAGGCAGTATTAAAAAGTTGAACACCTGTTCGTAACTAAAAAAAACAACTTTATGGCCAAATTTGAAAGCATACATCAACTGGTACACAGCCTATAATTTCAGCCTCTGCAGCCTCACTTTAATGTCAACCTAACAGTAGATAGATGACTTCCAATTTGTATGTTTAACATCCATTTTAGCATCATGCCAGGATGCCAGTTTCCTGAATTTTGCAGTAAAGATAGCAATAATTTAATTAGCTGATGGCAACAGGGTGATAATGCAGCTAATAAACCTCTTTATCTGGAGTTCATGGCCTGTTTTGTTTATAGACTACTTTTAAAACCGAGCACAACATAATTAACAAATTAGACCGGGGATGTTGGAGCTGTATGCATCCTAACCACAGAGTCACTGCCTGAGCTTTTGCAGCATTCAAACAGGGACACCGATCTTCCAGAAACAGCACGGTCACCCTTCTTAGGTGCATGGTTTGTGCCAAACAACCTCCCATTTTTTTCCTCCCAGATTTGAGGATAAATCATAACATAAAACTTACAATAGCCAAAATGATTTAACTTTTTTGTCTGTGGCAGCAGTGACAACTTTGCTAATAAATGCCTGATGGGGATTATATTCTCTGGCAGTAACTCCCTCCTAAGGCAAGTGTAACCCCCTTTCTCCCCTTGTTTTACTTCACTTTGTCATTATGCAAGGCAGGAGCTGAGGTGGTTAACTACACCGAGTCTGGGTGAGTCTCTGGCTAATGAAGGTGAAACACAATGACACTCCATTTCCACATTAGTCTCCCCTTTTCCCCCCTTTTACTTTTCTCTGTGGGTTCACGGTGACCTGATCCTCCCCACTCATCTGTGTCTTGTGACTGCTCCAAAAACAGGCTCACAAACACATGCTCATGTCTTTTACTAATATACTTATGAGGACCTTCTCCTTTCTTTCTTTGGCATCACACAAAGATGGCTGACAGAACTCGACTAAAACAGACAAATATTTCAGCGATCTATGAATCACACTTGAACTTTGTTAACATTTGTGGCCCGATTTCATCCATCCAATAAACAAGACAAAGGCAAAGAAAAACAAAATGTCATGTTCTGGGAGCGACGCAACTGCACGAGGCCATGTTTTTCCCATTAAAATAACATAGCAGACAGATTTATTTAACACCAGCTCCACAACAATAGTCGCCTCAGCAAGAAAGGAATTTCAGACTGATTCCTGCATGTCTGTCATGCTTACATTTAGAAAGTGTGCTGCATTAAACTGCATTATAACTTTCCCCTGTGACTGGAAGCTAGCTTAAGCAGCAGCTCTGCTCAGTGTAATATTACCAGCCTCAAAGGTACAATATATAACATTTCTGCATAAAAATGTCTAAAAAGGCCACGACTAAACCCTTAAGAAAAGAAATCCCTAATTTTGTCAAATGCAATGGGCTGCTCAAATTTGGTCAGCTTTCAACTGCTTGCCTGGTTTACGTATGCCAGCTACCAAGTTCTAGCATACTTAGAGTTATTTTTATTACGCATGCATGGACCCCACGGTCAGGGGCGTCATAAGGGGGAGAAAAGTGACGACGAGTCTAACTAGTAAACAGTAGATTAGTCAACTAGTCTTTTTTTTAGTATGAAAATTATTAACCTGTCACAATAATCAAGTTGTTTTATTTTTGGCAACAAAGAATAAAATCCATTCAGCCTCTGACCCAGCCGCCCCCCTCCTGATTTCATGATTTGGTTTGGTCCAGGTGCACGCGCTCCTAGTTGACGCTGAGCGCGGTTATACGGTAGAGTATGTCCGTTGAAAACTGAGGCCCGGGTTTCTAAAAAGAAGACAGACAGGTGCAAATTAAACTCATATCAAAGTCCATATGAAAGAAACTGCTTGACTTTTCTAGTATTAGTTAGCTTCCTTCATTTCTAACAGAAAATAATGTGTTTGTGTTGCTTTAGCCAACATGTAAGTGGTGCAGGCAGATCCTCTGCACATATGTTTGATCACTAATCTGACAACCTGGTGCCACAGCAAACCTCTGGCTCAGCGGTCCCACGCATCTCCCCAGATTCACACTCATGACACTGAACCAGCCCCACTGATATCCGAAGAAGTAGGTGAGTTTAGGGTAATGTTCTCTCCCCCCCCCACACACTTATTTATTTTGTAATAGTAATACATTATTATTATAAGCCAGTGTGTATTGCTCTGGATATATTTTGCACACTGCCAATGATTGTTAGGCATTTATATTTGTATATATAATATGTAAAAATGTCAATGGCTTGCACATATCTCAGCAATCTTGCATGAAATCAAAAAAATCAATTTATGTAAGCAAGATACTGATCCATGCGTTCACATTGTAATATTTTTAGGGTTGGTATGTTTGCAATATTAAAGTGGTGGGGCCCTTAATGATATTTTTTTTCACGTGGCCCCAAATCCCCGGCGGCACCCGTGCCCATGGCTGACTTTGTCAGAGTGCATTTCCCGCACCTGTAGCTCAGTGGAATAATGTGAAATGCCTCACTTTTTTGCACGTGTGCATCCTCGTGCACGTGCACTAGACAAACAAAACAGGGAACTCCTTATGACTGACATCTAAATCACTGAGATTCAATCGATCCCACTGCATTAAATTGAAGTTTTCAGCCATAAAAAGCCTTTAAACTTGTAGCAAAAAATGTAGCAGAAAAATGGTCTTTCTCTTTTGATCTATAAGCCATTAGCCCTTCTGAATTTAGGACAGAAAACACAAAAACGCATCCCGGTTGAAAAATTCAAACCTTGGTTTTAAAACAGGATATTAGCGATATTAGTCAGCCTTGGCATTGCAATTCACCAGCCTGAGCGTTCGACTCATCCTGGTGACCGGAATGCATTTAAAATGCCAAATATTCCCAACTGCACACCTGCTGGAGGTATTGAAAAGCATAAAAGGAAATGAGAAATGAAATAGAAACAGTTTCCATCACAGGATAAATAACTTGGAGAAAAGGTTATATGAGAATTACACCAAAAAACATCAAACTAGACCTGCAAATGTAAATTTTCTTTTAATCCACTATGACCAGTTTAAAATTTCTTGCACTGAGTTGTTTCAGCTTCCCGTCACCTGCTTGCACTGTTACAAGATTAATTTCTTAATCCTTCCTAATACTTTCACTTGGAGGCATTTTTAAGACGGGCAAGTGGCTTGCCCACTGCATGGCTGTTCCAATATTAATTGACTGCTGACAACTTTTTCTCATTGATGTAATGGATTCTCCAGACTGACTGTGAGCAGACTCATGATACCATGTAAACTATATTGTAAAGGCTGGGGAATTAACCGTGACGTATATGACCCCAATTAGTACTTATCACCATTACTTTGAGCACTGCAATCCTGTGAGGAGGATTTAAAACGATCATTGTCAGTCAGTTTGAGGGAATTTTAAAAATGACACTGTCTCCTGCCCATCAGTCAGTCAACTTTAGCTGTAAGAGATATGGGGGGGGAAAATGCATCGGAAGAAAATGTGGCGTTAGCGCGAAAGGATAAGTCAGCATTTTCTTTCACTGTGCTGTGGCTTAATAACGTTGAGCTGCTGCGGCTGAGGGTGATGATTAGATGCAAAGGTGAAAATCTAAGATGGTGGAAAAACTAACAAACCAATATATATTCATGAGGTTAATTAGAGGATGTGCTATAATGATGCCCTTTTGTTATTGGGTTCTTTGTCAAATGGAAACTGGCATTGAAAAGTGTCAGATTGCAAATCAATGCCAATTATATCAATATATTATGAGTCAATAATATTTTTTGGTTGGTTTGTGATGTTGCTGAACTGCTGTGAATTAAAGATAACATGAGTCGTGGTGGCAGCTTTAAGCACTAATTCATAATATTGGCTGTCAGTTGTGGACAGACCAAGACAAAGAAGTTTTTATGAAAAAAGCATAATAACAATAGAAAGAGTTCATTTCTGTTAGTAAATCGTTCACATAATGAGTACTTACAGGAAAACAACCATCATGGAACCCTAATCATAGCTCACGGAGCACAGCGTTGCTGCTAAAACGGTGTATTAATATCACGGATATCACTTTTTGGAGCTCTCAAGTGATTTAATTGTAAGTAAATAAATACAAGATTAACATTTAAGTCAGCATTTCGACGTATTTGTTTAAGATTTGATTATATTCATCACGCAGTAAATGAAACGGCGATACTTTTTTTCTGTAGCTTTTTCTTTTTCGTTAAGCATCTCTGATTCCTCGCAGATGTTAAATTAAGCCATTAATCAGATATGTTTCTGGTGGAGGTGGGAATTTTAAAATAAATAAAACACACGCTGATTGCTCACTGATTTAGTATTGTGTTTCACAATTGGTGTTGTTATATCACTTTCAACCATCAAGTGGCTTGTAAACCAGCTCATGCCCAAATCATGAACACGAGCACCATTTCAGGGCTGTATAATCACCTTGCTTATTATTCAGAGTAGTCTATCCAGTGTTGATTAATGCTTCGGAGCAAATATGTACAGAGGGCCTGGTTAATCTGCAGCACTGTTTTAATCAAGTGGACCTTTGTTTTTGTCCAGCCGTCTAGTTTGTCCACCAGCCGTAGGCTTTCACATGGTCGTTATATATCGATCACAGCAGAGAAATTCTGCAGAGTAGAATTTTTGTTTGGCTTGACTGCTTTCTACTTCCACCCACTCTCCTCTGTAACATCACCCTTTACCTCTCCCTTTACTCATCTGTCTGTATGTTTCCTCCCTCCTCCGTTCAGAGACTAGCCACTAATCCTCGGAGCATTTTATCATGCAGTGGTGACAGTGGGTACTCCTGTCAGCTGACCTGACCCCAGCGGACCTCTGCCGCTATCGACCAAGTGACCCAGTGTACTGCTGAGGGAAAACAACATTTCCTGCAACTGCAGAGGGGTCCCCGAGCAGCGAGAGAGGAGCCGGCAATGTGACTGACACAGGGTGACAAACACTTTGAACTCAGACAACAGGAAATTAATGCATGGAGCGCCGCTCAAGGCACAGCGCATTGCATGCGGCACACTTAAATTGACACGTCTATCCAGATGACACATGTTGATACTGCGGCTGTGGCCTCAGTTTCACTTGTGAGTCTCTGCATCTGGTTCTCCTCCAATACTGCTGGCACACTGGCCACATAAAGACAGGCCCTGCAGATACTGGAGCCGCCCTGTGAATACAAATGTAAGTGGCTTAGTCTTTTTTTTATTTTTTCGCATCCAAAAACAAATCTCAATATGGCATCAGCAACTTGAAACTTAATGTGAAAATAGGATTGGCATTTGTGCTACTAAATGACCCCATTTAAAATCACTGAATGCAGGGGTTGCAGTTAGCTTGTGTGGGCAGTGATGGTATCTGTTATTTTAGCCTGGGGGGGGCCTCTGGAATTTAAGTGCTTAATCTTGTCTGCCTACTGAACCAAAAAGAAAAGCTGTTTGTTAGACTACATCTACACGACGGTGTCTATTTTTTAAACTGCAGGTTTTGTGTGGAAGCCACTTGTGTCCTGTTGTAGGTTGTTTCAGCGGCGACATTAGCCATCAATGAAACAAGAAGATATAAATAGTTACATCTCACCTTCTTCCCCCTATTTCAATTGAGCCGTTGAGAACACTGGGTATCAAAGTCAAAATGTGGTTATTTGCATGACTGCAATGTCCAATAGTCCAGTATTTTTCATGACTTTCCAGCCACACAGTATCTAATCTCCAGTGGCCTAGCTAACGTACAAGGGCAGATATTCATTTTACTGTTGGACACAAAAGGTTCCGCCCAAAGTGCAACTGTGTTAAGAGTATATAGAGTTTTTGAATGGAAGCCTGCATTTTTTTTTTTTTTGTAATTTTACACCAAGTGCTTTTTTTTCTGTCATACATGCATTAAAATGATGAAACCCATCCACCTGAGAAAGCAAGTTTAGAATATGTTGTTGTTAGACCTGCTTTTGCTATATATAAATGCAAAGAGGCACTGCCCTATACCAGTAAGCTTTTATGCATATGATTACCTAAATTTACTGTATGCCATGCCTACGCCACTGTTTTAGATAACTGGTGTCAGAGCTATGACAGAGACAAAATAATCTGTTCATTAATCTAAAAGTAGTATGAACATACCTTTACTCTTTTCCACATGAGTTCTTCTTCCTGATCTTAATCACAATAGTGCACTGCTGACATACATAAATATTTGATTTTTTTTAAGTTAGTTTCTTTCGAGTTGCACTAACCTGACTGCATTTAAAGCACAAAAAAATGCAGCCATCCAGCTGTTCTTCCTTTATCAGCCGAAGAACTGACTTCACCGAGCTACCCAGTCACAGCTGTGAGCCGTAACGTCGAAGAGAGTCGTAATGTGGTTCATACTTGATATCACCTTCAAGCTGAAAAGCCCTGATGTACTCAAGACAACACAACCATCGAGCATCTGTCGGAATCCCCCAGGCTCTGCTTTAACTTAGTTGAAGAGTACATGTGCAGGGAGGAAATATTGCATTTCCCCAAAAGCCAGACTGCAAAATGAACATTTGCCATAATGATTGCATTACAGTGTAGGCTTATGCATTTAATTACAACATCAGGCCTGAGTCGCTTATTAAAATGATATGAAAGTTAGGACCTTTGCAGCCAGACTGGTGCTGTACACAAAGGGTAAAACTAATCAATCAGGTGGAAGCACGAGCGTATTCCATTACACTTATTGAAATACATTCATAATAAAAGTCTATTTCCAGGGCTTTTGCTAGAACATGTAATAGGCACCATTCATAGAGCTGAGTGTCAATACTATGATTATCACAAATAAGCGCAAAGTAATTTACCCTTCTGAATTAACGGAGAAATGACTTGGAAGGCGGAAGCGTGCCTGACATTAGACCATCTGATCATTTATGATTGTTGGGGATATGAAACCCCAGCTCAGATATCATTAATTGCTTGTCCTCCCTTTTTCAGTCAACATAATGCTTTTCTCTGTTCCTATCTGCAATGTGATCCATTGAATCCGAGATGTAATTTACATGATTGACAAGACATTTTATTGTCGTTTCAGACATAAGAAGTTTAAAGAGAAGGCTTTAAAGGTCATGCCAGTAATTTCATCAGCTAAGAAATGTACTGTGGATAGATTTCAGGGCTTTCCTCTAAGGATGAAACAATGGCACTGCATAATAATAGCACCACCCAGCCACTTGCAGAAGTAATGTGTCGGGCTTGGTTTAAAGTACAGAAATGACTTGGACACCCTTTATTTATATTCTCGTATAATGATGAAAATTGAAAAATTTCACCAATGCGGCCGTGCCATTCTAAACTGTGGCCCTTTAGTTTAAGGTGTATTTACACATAGTCAGCCAACAAAGTAGCTCCGTGTGCTGTTATTGGCCAAGAGTAAAACGAAAAAACAAAAGATGCTGATATGAATCAGAGAAGTGCAATGGATTCCTAGAACTGCATTCTCATTTTAATAAAATGAAATCAGATTAGATCTCACAACACTTCACTCATGCTATATTGAAACTGACCTACAGTTCAGTAGACATTAAATTATAGAGCATACTGTATATTCATTTTCTCTGATGGCTTTATTTGTTCTTGTTTTATTGCTTTAGGTCTGGCTATTCTGCATTTGAACACATGAACTAACTGATTATTCATTAATAAAACAAGTGACCTGAACCCAAATCGTTTCATAAACAACAAAATCTCTTTGCTTTTTCAACACTTGTTGGACATACTCAGAAAAATACAAGCTGCTTTGCTTGTAAGGAAAATCCTTTTTCTTTCTGTTCTCCTTCACAGCTAAGAGAAGTGTAGCAAGCTGTGCATTTTGCTCTTTTAACCAGATATTTGACTAAGACAAACTACTGCACAAATAGGACAATGACAACACAAAGGCAATCCGAGTAATATGACAAAGATCACAGACAAAAAAAAAAATGTTCTTCAAGATTATGCTCGCGCACAGTTCCTGGGACCCTGTGGGACCACTTGCCCAGGATTAGCATGACAAGGTTCCATTGCAAAGGCCCCTCTGAATCTTAATGAGAAACTACAATCCAACAGAGACATTCATAATATATTTTATATCTTCTCTTCATAGCCTCCTTGCACATTTGCCACCAGCAAGGAAACTCAAAATCAATATTCAGCTGGAATGCACACCAATACCCAAGGTTACAGCCCCCCCCCCCTTCTGTTTATCAATTATAAATATAGTAATGAGCCTCAAAAATGTAATGCATATTTTACAAAAAGATTCCAACAGTTACAATTTGTATATTAACACGTATGTAATGTTTTCATCAGTACTGCATTACATTACCATGCAGTTAGGAATGTAGTTATTATTGCTATTATTGTTATTATCTGCTCAGACCTTTGATTAAGATGGCACTAATTATTTCTCTGTGCAAACAGGATTACTTTATGGCTGCAGTGTTTTTAAGTGTTACCATTTTTTCTGAAGGCTCTTCTGATTTAAGTTACGGTAAAATGTGCTTTGTTATGTCTCTGTGAATATCCTGGTTAGAATGAAAGCAGTGCAAAGATTGCAATAGCTATCCCGCCATATCATATTTCCTTCTTAAATGTCCTTTAGAAAGAAGCAGTCTAGGCGAGTGGACATTAACTGGCTACATATTCCTTCTCCTCTTGTCAAATGATGAATAAAGATGTTGCTGCTGTGTGAATACAGCAGTATAATGGATTATTTTACATGAGACACGGCATACAGTAGGTGTCTTGTGAGTGGGAGTTATCTGTATTGGCCTGCAGAAGCTTGTACACAGCAGGAGATCCTGTAGTTATTGCTTGAGGCTTCCCTCCGGCAAGTGCCAATGAGTTTATCAGACGAATATTAGATTTACTGATAAGACGGAGTCTCTCTGCTGTGAAGGACCTGAACACAAGATTTAAAGAATGCATCATTCCTGATTACTAAAAACTATGTGATAACTCATGTAATTACATAAGAAAATTGTGTTATACAATTTATTAAACTCTGTGGGAACTGGACATGTGCAATGTGCTACGCACTGCATATATTAGTCAGAAATAGTCCAGATGAAATGATACAGTACTGGTACTACTACACCCACCAGTACAAATATTATATTTTATTTCCTTTTTTCTTCTTAGGTGTGTTATCACTTGAGTTTCCTTCAGTTTTTCTGCTTGATTGATCAGTCACTTTAATTACTTGTGTGTTTTCTCTTATTTCTGGTTAACAGTACAGTGGTTCCATCACTGCATGTTATTTTATGATAATTAATTTTATTTGAACTCCTTTCGATTGTTTATGTCCATGTTAAGAGCGCACTAATCCAACACGGTTGCTTTGTGAGGCTCACAGTTTTTAATGTTCACAGACCTGGAGGCAGGAGTATTGAGATGGAAGGACCTGCACTAAGAGTGAGGCAAGACACGGCAGATCTTTGAAAAATTCAAAAGTCTGGGGATGAATGGTTTATTTTGCTCTCTATTTGTGAAAGGCTGGAACAGCGTCTACAATGACTTTTAATGAGATCGCAAGATAATTTATGAAACCGCTTTCATTTTTTTTCACAGTTTAAATGCAATCAAGAAACTTCATACAAATAAGTTAATTGCCATGTGTGGCACCTCACTGCAGTCTGTTGTTTAGTTGTTTCGTCAGGAGACGCCAAGCAAGTCAGAAGGAAGCTGAGAGATGTTTTAACACTTAAAGTCCTTCAGAAGTACACATTTACACCACCGGAGATTCCAAAGCGCTCACACTGGCACTGTTTTGATATGTTTCAATAAGCTAGACATTGATGTCTAAATGCATAATTGTCTGGGCAGTCTGTCCATTAATCTCAATGACTAGTTCACGATCCTTACTGTCCTCATGTTTGTGGTTAGGATTTGTCTTATTCTGATTACAAGGACTTTGTGGGTTTCACCTTCAAATTCAGTCATAGGAAATAGCTGTTCCTCCTTGAGGTAAATGGGAACTCTGGCAGGGAATGGCTTATTTCATCTTTTTTTTCTGAGCCAGTCGCTCTCATCCTTTTTTCATTTGAAATCCTGCATCTAGTAATTTCATAATTATGGGAGGGGATTATAACGAAGGCAGCTGGAGCTGCAGGTTAATTGGATTTTTCACCTCGACGGGACCGGATCTAAGTCGCCCATGGGCCGCAAATCTGCACATTTGAAGTTGGGGACAGGACAAAGGAGGCTGGGGGAAGAAAAGAGTAAGCAGTTAAAGGGTCCCCTTTGACTTCAAGAGTTTGGGAAGTTACTTTTGCGCTGCCAGTTACTGTTTGTGCTTTCAGAGGTTTTCCTTTGCTTGTACACAATCGCCTTCATCCACGCTGATGGCATCTATAATTGGCAGTGTTTTCCGTTCACTGGAGTGACTGCTGCAGTAGCTATTGCAGCAGCTATTGATAACCTCAGAGAAATACCCTGAGGGTTTGAAAATGAACTTCTTAAACAAACTTTCAACAAATACATGAATGCATACTACTTGCAAGAACAGTCACACTGTGCTCTTTTTTTGAAAGAAATACCAAATTGATTGGATTGATCAGCGGTGGTGCAGTGGTTAACAGTGTCACTTCACAGCAACAAGGTCCTGAGTTTGAATCCACCGGCTGCCTTTGATGTGTGGAGTTTACATGTTCTCCCCATGCCTGCTTGGATTCTTTCCTGGTACCCTGGCTCCCTCCTACAGTGCAAAGACATGCATGTTAGGTGAATTTGTGATTCTAAATTGGTTCGTAGGTATGATTGTGAATGGTTGTCTGTCTCTCTGTGTTAGCCCTGTGATAGATTGGTGTCCTGTAGCCCACCTCTTGCCCTGTGACAGCTGGGACGGGCTTTAACCCAACAACTACCCTGAATTTACTGAAGCTGAAGAAAATTGATGGTTGGCTCATAAAATGCATTTATGCACTTGATTAAAGTAAAAGGGTGAATTTATTTTAAAAATGATTATAACATGTCAGTCAAATTTAAACAGATAATTATTCAATAAATAGCTTTTTAAATGTCTCTTTTAAATCTGCTTTCTGCAAAAGATCCATTGTTTTACGTCTCCTGAAGAGGGAAAAGGGATGCTTCAGTGCACTCTGGAAACGCACACTAAATATTTTCATCGACAGGAAAATTTCTTTCATGCGATTTCATCATATCCTACAGAAATCCTTAGATCCTGAAAATGATCTCAGATTTGACAATCAGACAGTCACAGCTATGTTTGGTCAGATATTACTCCCGTGCTTCTTTCGGTCAATAACCCATTCGTCTTAAATAGTTTCACTCTGATTCTGCTGACAGTATTCTCTACTTCTGTTTCCAGAGGCTGACTTGTTCCTCCGTGGGAGGAACCAAGCTCTCAGCCCCTCGGCTCCTGGCCTACTTCTGAATCAATGTTTGACAAAGGGCGAGTCTCTCCCTCAGCAAAAGGCAGGGAATTAGAGAAGATCTTGAATGGTGAGAAGGCCACACGCAAAGCTAGAGGCTGTATAGTCCACATTCTCTGTCAGAGACAAACAGTCAGTGCGAGATCATATTTCCCTGTCCTCAATAATGAAAATAAACCTGCTTACACACTAAGTTTATCCACGTCGAAGGTCATCGTGTCGGGATAAACAAACCGCAGTTAGAGAGAGGGGTGAAGAAAGGGTTGGCAAATATTTGTTTGCCTGTATTTTATGAAGACCTGACTACTGACACCATTGAAACGTGAGCTTCTGCTGTTAAAATGAACTTTATTTTACAATTTGTACATACTCTTGCACTAGAGAGTTTTTTCTTGTTTCAGGTAAACAGATAAATCGGGTGAATGGTGCTTCTGAGTGGGATTTATCCTAACAAAAACAATGAGCAAAGAGAAACCTGCAGTTTAGAATAACTTCTGACAATGGAGCATGCTCTCAGTGTTAACTGTGGTGAAGTTCTGAGGTTTAACACATTGTTCTGTACTCAAAAAGGCATATTTTCCTTCTGTAAGTGTGGGTTAGCCACTTCTTTTTAAAACGCATTGTCAGTTTAGCATTACTTTTGACTTTTATGGCACATATTTTGTCATTCCGCTGTCAAAAAGACTATCAATTCGTTATAATATTTATATTTGTCATTCTTAAGACTAATTTTATGCTTTCAAATTACGTGTACGCTATCAAACGTTAAGGGATGTTAAACACAGATAAAATGGCGCTGCTTGTTTTACAATGCAGGAAATCAATATGCTTTTTTTCTCATTATTATGCATGTCATTATGCCTGCCATTTCAACAGTCAACAATCACCACAACACTTGATTCCAAACTGACATTCAAGGGGTCTGTACAAGAGATCACAAAAAAAGGAACATAATTCTTCTATGACAATTTGAAGCCTCAGATAATTGCACAAAATGTCACATAATTGTTGAAAAAGTCAAAACAACACAAAGCCCACACAGCCTTATGTGCACTGACATAAAGTGCATTTTTGCTAAGTTCTGAGTCATTTCCTTCAATGCCAAATGGTAAACAGTGCAATTTCCAGCAACCCTGCTGAGAGCTGTCACTCTGCCTCAACTGGTGTTATATTAAAATGCTTCAGAAATTAGCACTACCTGAGGCATAAACCACCCAAGAACTGACTGTGGGCTCCAGCAGAAGCAGACATTAATTAGAGCAAATATGTGTCATAGCTGGACATATTATGTATAATATATTTCTACAGCCGCAGCCAAGTGTTACGTTGACCCCTTGTTAGGTCTGTGGACACATTTCCACTCCCACACGGCATTTTAAGCCAACATCTTACTACAAGATTTCTGTACTCCCAGGCCCTTTAATGGCGCTCAGTCTAGTGCTCATTTAAAAATATACTAAGTGGACAATGCTTTGAACCAGTGTCATTTTTTTGTGTTTTTTTTAGCCTTTATTAGTGTTACAACCACACAGAGGAACATTTACAATGCAATTTTCCTACCTGAGTTTCTCATCTTTGAATCACATGGAAAGATTTGGCTTCTCTATAACACATACTGTAGAATGCGCTCTCTAAACTCTGCAGTTAGCAAAGAAGTAGCAGGAAAAGAAAGCAAACAAACGCTCTAGAAAATAAATTCACTAATTTACCTGCCAAGGTGCTCGGGACTTAACTTGTAACCTGAGTCAAAAGTGTATTTTGTCCATAGCAAAATAATAAAAGCTGTTTTCTCAAATAGTACCAAAACCACAAACCATTAAAAAGCAACTGGCATTTGACAAAAAATCTCACATTTATTTTATTTGTTAAACAAGTGTTGAACTTTACATCAGTCTTAAGTGAAGAGCCCCTTGGTAACATGTTTACATAAAAAACATGAGCTACAGTACAGCATGTATACCAGTGCTGGAAAATATTCACACATTTCCCATTTATTTATTCTTTTTTTTTTTTTGGAAAGATTTTAATAAATAAAATATCCAAACCCAAGCGGAAGAACTACATTTATGATAGGAACTTTATTGTTCAAAGTCGCTCGTTTCATTTGCGCTTGCCCACCACTCTGCCGTTACTTAAAAAGATCTATATCTGCCAGAATTACACAAAAAACTGTGCAATGCATAAGTCACCTTAACTGGGGTTTTTGCATTCCCATTCTACCAAAGTAAATAGCAAAGTCAAATAAACATATTTAAACATGGGCGATATCGATGGAAGAAAAAAACACTGCTCACAAGTGGAAAAGGTGATAATGCATCTTTGTAATTAGTTGACTCGATCTCTCTTTTTATAAGCCTCAACGTTCAAACGTACTACCATGAATGAAGTGTTGGAACCATAAACACACTGTATAACATATGTGCAACTTCTACACAATAGTCTCTCAAACGTTAGATTTTGCAATTATAAGGTTTCTTCATATTTATGGTTTCCCATTGATTTTTTTTATTTTACACTAGCAATACAACAAAATATATATTTTAGCCATTTTTCCTTGACAACAGTTCAAGTTACAGTTGAGAAAATATAAGGCCAGGGGCTTGATTGCTAGTGGTTATACAATCCAAACTTGATGGTGATGGAGACCGATCAGGACCTTATATTCCTTTTCTAACAGTTTGATCAGGAACATTTTGCAAACATGTCCATGTCCTGGTCCAGGGGTACTGTATTGTATACAATATTTTTAAAAAAAACAAAAAAAGGATAAAACAGGCTTCAGCTAGGTTGTTGGGGAGTGTATGTACAGCCTTTTGACTGGGAGGTTGCTGATTGGATGTAGCCAGTATTGATT
>VUQG01003475.1:3704-15713 GCA_015106755.1 Etia nguti
AAGCATCCACTCTCTCAGCACAAAGAGAGCACAAATCTTATACTTAAAAGTCAGAGGCAAATCCTCAGAGTACATATCACCGACTCCAGGCGTCAAACCCTTCAAAAGCCACCTGGAAACATGTATGAGTGCCTGGTGGAGCCCCAGCTTGATGATAATGACACCCTGGAGCCAGAAACATGCTCTGACATGGAGCCAGTGTTTTGGAGATGCCAAAGTTTGGCAAGTGGCACAAAAAAACTGATCCTTCTTTGAGGTAAAAAACATTTAAAATGCCCTTGAAAGACCATATAGATGCGGGTGGTGTTGAGGAATATTATTCAAGTCTGCTGGTCCAGAGCAACTATATAAACTGTGAATGATCTCCAAAATATATACAGTACACAAATTTGCATAAAATGTGCATCAAAGTGTGTTTTAATAGTATACCAAAAAGCAAAGTTAGTATCTTTTTTTCTCAGCCAGTGTCTTATTTTCAAGTAATGCTTGACATTATGAGGGATCAAAGTTTGCAGGAAGGGTCTAGTTTAACTGCATACAACACTCATGCATGAGAAGTAAAAGAAAATGCTAGAAGAATCTGTGCTGCTGAAGATGATTAATGAATGAGATGGCTGATATTGTGGCCAATGACCCGCTGCTCGCTTAAAATGCAGCATCCAAGCAGACCTTCAGGCAGCTCGTACCTCCCAGGTAAGAAATCACGCCAAACTCACTAAAATAAAATATCAAACTTTGAGGGCTTTTGTCAGTATATGCGCGGATTACCTGCCATGAGGCATTCAGAGCTGCTGCTTCTTTCTCACAATTTAAACACCAAGCAGCATCCATATAACTTAAATCCAACTTTAACTTACTTTACACCAAAGCGAATTACAGCTGTAGTGAGCATAGCCTACTTTAGGAGTTAATCATTTTTTATTAGGCGAATAAATGTTGCCCTAAATGGACCCCGAAAGTACAAGAACACCCTGAAAATCCACTAAAAAATATCAGTCTTGTTGTGCTCGTTAGAGATGTAAACCGACACAAGTTTAATTGCTAAACGGGCAAATTTCCAATGGAGTTTGGTGCCCAGTTCTCACACAAGAACAGCAGGTACAGGGTCTTACCCAAGGGTTGAAGAGAGAGTGCAGAAGAGGCCTCCTAAAAAATGCTTCTTACCTTTGTTAGCTGTGCTATCTTCTTGCTCATCTTCAGGTGTAGGTCTTGGGTATATTCCATGGCGATGCCGGACTGAAAGGACATGCTGGATGCCGAGGATGTGCTAAATTTCCCCTGACCGGCAGGGCAGTAGCGCTGCTGCCAACCCGACCCAGTCGCCATCTTCACGATGATGCCTCAGATGCTCGAGAAAGATATGGGCAGTAATAATAATATAAACTGGACGGTGCTAATGAGCGGTGGAGAGGACTGGGACTGTGGAGGATTAATGTTTTTGCCGAGAAAAATAAATCAGAAATATGAAGCCTTTTGAGCCCACAGACTGTTAAGAATTGGTTTCATTTTTGCTTGGGTCGGGGTAATAGTACACCAGAGGGGTGAAATGAGTAATTTTAAGGTCCGGAAACATGAGCTACTACCATCTTGTCCGTTAAGAATGCGTCCGTTTTCAGCGGGTCCAGTCTGCTGTCACTTGGCGCTGATGTGCAGCCGTTTCCAGGGAGCTGGCTGCCGGGCTGGCTCCCGGTCGGTCACCTTGATACAGAAATTTGTCAGCGGCAGCCGTTAACAGTGATTCCTTCTCGGTGCATTCCGGCTACACTGAGGAAGAAGTGAGTAGAGACTGGGGGTATGTGTGTGTGAGCTTGTAGGACAGGCTCGGCGGTTGGCTGCTGCTCCTCTGTTGCCATGGATCACCTCAACAGTTTATGCTGCATTCACGTAGGATGGGAGCAGCGCTGCATTCACGAGCTGTCGGACAAAACGTGTTGGCAAGCAGTGCTCACGTACTGCTTGCCAACACCAGAATACGGTTATTATAATTACCTACGCTAAAAGTAGGTGTCTATTTTAGTTAACGGAAATAAAATAAGACTGTTTGCGATTTTTCGTTCTTAAAATATAACAAAAATAAAATAAAAATATAGCAGAAATGACTTTGATCGCCTAAGCAGCTTTTGTGGCTTTGATTCATTACTTTATTGAGGCGTGTATACACGACCGTGTGTCAACAGCTTTTTAAAACTTCACAGGCTTCACTGAAACTAATCTGAATCCAAAACAAAGTAGAAATAAAATCTAATTAGGCTTTATATTAGGCAAGACAAGTAATGACTTATACAGTCTTTTCACTGCATGCCAAAGCACACCTTGACTCATATTTAGAGAAAAGTGCCTTATGTTGTCTATGGTTCTTATTGATTTCCAACTAACCTTTTGCCTCTTTAGCATTAGTTAACTCCTGACAACAAAGGATGCACTCATGGTTAACAACAACTTACTTTCCCATTTAGTTTGTCTGTTTGTTCTCTTTCTTGTTTTCTTTCTCCACAAAGTGATCAGTTATTACCACCTGCCAAAGTTGATCCTTTTGGCTGTTGTTTGGCTGATGCAAAATCCCATCACCTGGACTTGCCTCAAGGCACACAATTGGAAAACCACTTAAAAATGTAAAAAGTAAAATGGAAATGAAACGGAAATTAGAAAGTGCATAGCATAGCAGTTGCACCCACCTAAGGTGGGTCTGAAAAGTCATAAGTGTCTTTTATTTTAGTGGGATGCAGAAGGCACAGGTTGATTCTCATGACTGCACTTTTTTAAATGTCTTTTAAAAATGCACATATATCCAAAAGTATTGGAAAGTCTGTTTCACAGGCATCCATGACAACTGTATGACAACTCAACAGCTGAAAAGACAGTTTAATATTTGACTACTTGTCCCATACACCCATTTTTTGTCTCCCCGTTTTTTCAGTGATGCCTCGCCTAAACCACAGCCTCTGGCCCAGCTCATTGCTTTTCATTCATCTGTCATCTTCATTATCAATAAGCGTTTATCATTTGTATTCGGAGTCATGGTCCTTGTTGGTGAAAAGAAAAGTAAAAGATCTTTAATCACAATTAATGTAATTTACCCATAATGTACAGCACAGCCTCCTGACCTGAAACTGGCTGCACACAAAAATGAAATTTCCCTTTCCAGTTGCATCACTTTGAGTAGCTGTAGCCGTGTGTCCCTTTTTAGTTCAGTGGCTCTCTGAAGCCAAAAATTTATTAAGATTTGTCTGTGGGGCAGACTAAAATATGTATTTTGCCTGATTTGGTCCATGGGCCATGATATTAAGATGATAAAAACAAAAAGCAAGATTTGGGTAACTAACAGCAGCGATCTCAATTTAAACCTACTTTAAGGAAATTAAAAATCACACATCAAGTTGTCTGAGATGCAAACCTATTTAAGATGACCTCTCGTATTATGAAGACTGAGACAAAAGCAATTAGCTATGTTATGCAGCGCAGGTTCAAGCCAATTATATGGACTCAATTACACCCACTTAGACCCAGTAATTGTAATTAATTAAACACCTATCAATCAGCTATCGACCAAAGAGTACACAGTGCCACATTTCCCATTAAAACATCATCAGGAGAGGTGGCATAAATTCTAAAAAGACTCAGCAGGAAAAAGTTATGGTCTCAAATCTGTTTTTAGAAATTAAGAAAGTAGCCAAAAGGCCTCAAACCTCAGAGATAAATTTTCTATTTTCCGATCCTTCCTAAGGGTGTCAGTGTTTGAGATAAAGCAGGTAGCACAGGCAATTCACAGTGCTGTCATATTGGCGTGTAAAGATTGGGGGGTGCACTTTTTAAAAAAATAGCCAGAAAAAGGGGTAGGGTGGCCTTTGACACCTAATGAAGCAGTGATGGGTGGCCGTTCTCACAGAGAGATGACAGCATGCTTTGGGTGTTGTTTTTCCACTACGAGAGATGAAACAGGTAGCAGGTAAGGGTATTTACGCTCAGTGGAGCTGAATTTTGACAAGTGTAGGTGCATGTTCCTGTATTTCATGGTTATGACACATTTGTTTTGTCATTTACATCTACTGAGACGTGTCTACAATTTTAATGATACCATTATTTGCTGCTGAGTGACTTTAGCTTTCACAATTAGGTCATGTCTATGAAGTATTCACTATATTCTAATCATTCCGCTAACAACACTTTTTATTTTAAATATTACATGTTATAAGTCTTAATAAAGCATGATGTTCCATTATCCTAAAAGTCTACATCCATTTGCATAAAGCTCAAAAAGATGGCCGCATGTTTTACCCTGACGTAAGCTAAAAGCATGCACATGCATACTCGTGCCAGATTATTCAGGTACAATGCACCATTTCTCTTCATACAATGACAAATACACAATGGACTATTGAGTTACTGAAGCCTGGGCCATTTTTATTTGTGCCTTGGCTCCAGGCATCCTGGCTGACCTGGAAAAAATCTTACACAGTAATACTTTCACATTAGTTTGTGGATTTACTGAGGTTTTCTCAATAATCAGTGATAAAATTCTGCAAATTAAGCTTTTCATTAGTTAAATGGGGAAGATGGCATATGAGCATGTGCTCCTCCTCTTCCTCAGCTTGCACGCTATTGCATGTTTTTGCAAAGATCAAAACCTGGCCCACCATCTGGTCTCCACGCAAATGTCAAGTCTCACCATGAGACCTCCTGTTTAGCCCCAGAGATCACAAACAACCAAACATGACACACTTAAAATGAAGTCGGTTTCCAGAAAATCTTAGGAACACCTTCTCAAAAGGTGTAGGTGTGACACTCAGCAGTGTTTGAAGAATGAAAGGCAAACTAAAGAATAACATACAATGAACCTTTTAGATGAAATAAATCTGCAGCAGAATTTCTATTTTTACTCTTGTGCATGTTCGTTTTTACTCGCACATACCAGCTACTCTCACTAAGGAGGTCATATGAAGCACGGGTTTCTTCCATGGCACATGAATGCACCAAGCTGAATTTCAGTGACGTCATTTCATCATTCAAAGCTTAAGAGGAGGAAGAGGAATAAAAATTTAAACTGACTGGCTCGCTGCAGGCAGTATATCTCACAAAGTCATAATCACAGGGATGACGCAAATAGTTTTTCTTATGCTTTCTATTTAGGGTTTCTCACAAGCTTTGCAACAGCGTGGCCGCTCACTGCATCCATTTCTGTGCAATAAATGTGTCCACATAATGAACAAATAAAAAAATTAGTCAATTTGTGCCTCACTGTGTTGAAATTTAAGAGTACAACCAGTACATTAAGTTTTGCAATAATCACAGCTTGTCTATATAATTTGAAGTGAACTACAGTAATTATTTGACAAGATTTATGATCAAAAAAAGATATTATTATTAGTGCCCACTGATGCAGTAACAACGGTGTGATTTCCTTCTGCTGAAAATGTTTGTACTCATTAATATAAGAGAAGATCTGCAGTTCATAAAAGTCATACTTGCAACCAGTAATTTTCTCAGTTGATAATGTTAATTGGCTTATGAGGCTAGGAGCCCCTTCTGCTAGAGGGGGCACAAAAACTGGTTAAATCAGCAGTTCAAATGATGAGAAAAAATTACTCGGCTGAGCACACAATCCTGTGAGAATAATAACTTCAAGCCAGCCGCTAACTACATCTTCCAAGGTGCACTGTTGCAAGAGAGATCCAGTCATCTGTATAAGAATATGCATAATACATCACCATTTGCATCACCAACTAACAACTTTGTCTTCACAACCTTGGAACTGAAAAGATTCAAGTTCATAAACTGGTATACAACTTTTCATGAAAGTAGCAAAAAACAGCACTGCTGAGCCAGCCGAACTCTAAAAAGTAGCAACTACCGGGGGGATAATGCAAGAGGCCTCACGTCCATCCCAGCTCAAATACTCCTCAGGACTTTTTTGGATGTAGTGTTTTTGAGGGGGCGTCTCTTGAGCAAAGATCAACAGTATCTGTCTTGCACACCCAAACAAAAGCCACTGGAAAATACCAGTAGCCGACCATTTTCCCACTGTGACTGGGTGGGAAGCCTCCAGTTGCTTACTGCCCACCAGATTATCTTGTTGTGGTTAAAGAAAAGCTCTGAAAAATGTAAACCTCACTGAATATTATAAGAAAAATAACATGCTCAGAGTTCATTCTTTGCAGCAAATATACATCCATTATTTGGATGTAGATGAAAGTAAATTGCATCCTAAGCCCCACTGTTTATCAAGTTTACTAAGTGTGTTGCCCTTACAGTATTTTTGTTAGGAAATGTGCACAGATTATATTATTTTAGAAAGTGGAGGAGAGAACAGGTCAGGAAATTCATGCTTTCTTCTGATGGTCACATTTCCCAAGTTGGAAAATCATTCTGTCGACTATGCTTATGTTCTCCTAACCTTTGTGGAATCCGTATGAATTTTCCAACTGAAAATTTTCTTTCTGATTAATCTGAGACCTCATGGTTGCACAATAAGCTGCACCTACCCCCCCATGTTACTCACCTAATAAATCCATAAGCCCGCCCTAATATAAACTGACCTTGTATGGAGTATTAAGAGAATATTCCTGTTTTGAAATGACTCATAGATTCTCGGACCTCATTTGCTTGATATTCTCAGGTGAAACCATTTTCCTGGCAACGGATGTCATTTTAAATCATGGCTCCTGGCAACAAATAAAAACAGCTTTTTTTTTTTCTCTCGGTCTGGAATCAAGGACATTCATTGTTTCATAATTTCTTGTGGTAAAGTCTGCCCTCTTTATTACTGTGAAACCTGCATGCTGGAGACAATTGCAGCATCAGTAAGAAGCTCAGCAAAAGGTCTGTTTTGTCTTTTATAATTTTCTTTTGTGCTTCTTCTGCAAGAATGACTTATGTTCACATACACTGTAGTTTCATCATACTGTATGTCCCAACTTCAACAGCCCAATCATTTGAATTCACAATGTAAGAATTACAAGTAGTAAAACACACATGCTGCGTAGCCCACACGCACAATTCATAATCACTTGTGTTCAGTGAAGCTTGGTGTCAGTATGGGAGCATTAATTTCTGCCTTGTCTTTGTCCTGCTGTGGGTCAATAACTCTTTAAGGACAGAGAAGACATGTCCTTGCTGGTACACAGAAAGAGGCTGCAAGACGCACGTGTGATGCATCTAGCTATTAAAGCAAGTAATGCAAAGTATTAATGGTGTGAATTCAGTATGAGGCTAAACAAGGAAGAGCCTCAAGGTCCATCAATAAAGGGATTAAGCTCCCAGGGGCTAAAATTATTTACAGAATACAAGGTTATCACACGGACTCAGTTGTGGGTTTATGTGCAGATACCCAGAGCAGGGGCAGGGGGCATCAATAAGCTCCAACAAATCCCCTGCATCTACAATCATTTACAACCAAAACCCCCAAAAGGATCTATTTAAAAAGAACAAATCATTTAGGGACAAAAGAAAAGTGACGAATGATGGGTTATTTGGTCATCTGGACATCTTTGAAAGAAAATGCCTGATGAGCTCTAAGAACATTGGTCCAAACTGAATCTTAATAACTACTGGTCATGAAATTTGTCACATTTATGCACTTCATTGGAAAAAATAAATTTTGCTGATCTGCACTCGTTTGATATTATACTGTAAATTAATGAACTTGTTGATTGTTACTGTACACTCAAGGTACGCAGAAGAGACTCTCTGAATGCACACCACATTGAACCTTGAAGCAGACGGGCTACAGCAGCAGAAGACTGCACCAGGTGCCACTCCTGTCAGGTGAGAAGAGGAAGGTGAGGCTGCAGTTCATGTGGCCTCACCAAAAATGGACAATACAGGATTGGAAAACTGTTGCCTGGTATGGTGAATCGCAATTTCAGCCGCAGGATTCAGATGGCAGGGAATTTGGCAGAATTTGGCATAAAGACCAGGAAAGCATGGGTACAAATCATCAGTAGTTCCGGCTTAACCAAGGCACTATTTGTACCAGCTGAGCATTGTTTAAACACAACAGCCTACCTGAGTGTTCTTGCTGACTATGTCTGACCCTTTAGTGTCCATTTCTTGAAAGCTTCTTCCAGCACGCCCTGTAACAAAGCTCAGTTAATCTCAAACTGGTTTCCTCAACATGGTAGGGAGTTCACTGTACTCAAATGCCCTCCACAGTCACCAGATCTCAATCCAATAGAGCACCATTGGGATGCTCTGGAGTGGGAGAGTCATATCATAATGTGCAGCTGACAAATCTGCAGCAAATGTGTGACGCTACCATGTGAATATGGACCAAAACCTCTAAGGAGTGAATGAGTGTTTCCAGCACCTTGTTGATTCTCTGGCCTGAAGAAACAGCAGCTCTGAAGGCAAAACAGGGTCCAACCTGCTAATAGCAAGATGCAGCCTAGCTAACAAAGCAGCTACTAAGTGTACAGCACTGCTGTACACTTTGAAGATCGCATGCTTGTCCCGCCACCAAGCGTGATAGAGATTGTCCCTAGGATAGGAAGAGGCCTGAAAAGGTCATGCTTGGTGGAAGTCACTGTTCTTTATTATCGGGAAGACTAAAAATCATAGAAGGGGGTATAACAAACCTCTCTGGGGTGGGATGACCTTCAGAGCACGAGGATCAGTCTTGCTGCATCACATGTGCTCATCTCATTTTCCCTTCACATTAAGTAGTCCTGCTGTCATGAAATCTGCTAAAAGCTAATCCCCGTTTGTCCACAATAGCAAGTAGAAATTGTCACTGCACACATGTTAACAAAGTAGAGTCAGCAACTGCTGAAGTGTTTGTGCATTTGGAGGGTGTACTGAAAGTATTTGATGTTAAAAGAAAAAAGTAGATTTCCCAAATATGCAGCTCCTAAGTTATTAAATTATTACTATATATAGCTATAATTCAGGTTGATTGCAGAGAACTTAGCTTTGTTGAGGGACCAATGGACCAAATGAGTTTATTAAATCATCATTTAATCAGGGTGTCATTGAGAATACAATTACTTTTTCCAGACAGCCCTGAGACCCAAACATTTACCAGAACAATGAGCCAAAAACAGCAGAAGGCAATAAACAAAGAATTAATAAAAGCATTTGCAAGACTCATAAAAACATCAGATAAACAGAAGCAGACTCTGGTTCCATGATAGATTTGGTTAGATTTAGATGTGCAGAGTAAACTTACCTAAATTACCTAAATATGATTCATCATTTATTATAAGATTTTAAATTTGGGCCACTGTTGGGCCAAAGTACTTTGGCTAATGAGTAATGACAAAGAAATCAACGAAAGATGGCATTTTTTTTTAAAGCACATCTAAAGTCAAAGTTTACCGAGTTCTAGACATACTTCAATCCCCATGGTTAATCTGTTATAAAAGTCCACAAGCCTCTGCTCTTGTCACAATATGACACTTAATCGAGGTTGTTATATTAGGAAGAAGCATTATTTAGTGATTCCCTACACTCTGAAGGCCACTTTCCTAAAGCGTCACGTGTGTGTCATTGAAGCGGACTGCCAGGGGACACTTATTCCACCTGTCTCATGTCAATAAATCAATAAAACTACAACACCCTCAGAGGGAGCAGCATCGCTGGCTCCCTTTCCCCACTTTTCAACAAAACTGGTCATCTTGCAGTGAAGGAGCAGAATAATATGAACCTTATGTCCTTTCATTTATTAAACCCCCTCTTGGGACGCAAAACCATATTACAGTAACTGACCATGTGCAAGGTGATGGCAGAGTCCTGGACTAGCACAATGCAACAGTGTGGTGTATTTACTACTATGTAATGAAAAAAATAAGGTTTGATGGGGTTGATTTTCTTGCATTTTAGGAAGTATTCAAAGACACGACAGCTGTCAATATGACAACAGTAAATCCTAAACACTAAATGTGAATGATTGTTGTAAATGAGTGTGTTATATGCACATGCATCACCTGGATTATGCTCACATTCACTTGTAAAAATTATTCACTCACTTGGAAATCTCCACAAGAATGCAGATCACTGCAGAAAAGCAACATTAATGCACAGTGTAAGCTAGGTGTGTTGGGTGACTTTATACGGGACATAGTTTGACAGAGCCAGACTTTTTTCTTTTTCGAGAACTAAAACCAATTTACAAATAACAACATGTTGATTATCAACCATAGCTGATGGTTATTTAACCCTGTGGAAGTAGTTCGATGGTTTTTGTTGTCGTTTTTACTTTTAGGTTTTTCTTAAAACAAATCCACCTGTTTTTATTTTGAAAATTAAAAAATGGATTTACTTCCTATCCATTGTTGCATTAATTAGCAAAAGTAGTTGCTCCTGCCACTTTAAAAGAGTGCAATACAGAGAGGAGCTAGCATAGACAGTATAGATGGTTATAGAAAGTGGGTGGAGATGTATAAAAGGGGGTCTGTGTTTTTGGGTGAGGGGTACAGCTAGGCCATAGGAAGAGACCCAGCTGTCATCCTTCTGCTGAGAAGGTTGGCCCCATCCAGTGTACAGCGGCAGGGAGAAACAGCAGAATGCATGTGAATTTCAGTGACCTGTAACTAACTGTATGGCCGCCGTATGTATGTGTTAAGTATGATTATTGCACAGCAAGAAGGTGGTTGTGAATCTGAGTGTGACTGGTTGTCTGTCTTTCTGTTAGCCCTGTGAACTCCACCCCTCGCCCTGTGGCAGCTGGGACAGGCTCCAGCACCCTCACGACCCTCATTTGGATACCGGAGTCTAAGAGAACTGAATCTCTTATGGAGTCAGATTTAAGTGGCTTCTAAAGGAAGTGCAATTCATGGCTGTTGCCTGCTAAAGAATCACTGCATATGTGGCACTTACAGACAATTTTAACTGAAACTCTGCTGTGGACATGGTTATGTGTTAAGCATAAGTTTCTGTGATAACTAAACCGGGTAAAAATCTTCGTGACACTAAAAATTTTGATTTTTAGGCTCATCGGACTTCACTAAACATTAATCTCACTTTAGCTGGAGCTTAGCTGAGCCTGCGCTTCTTTAAATGTAAAAACTGGGTCTGTTTTTTTTGCACAACTGCATTTAAAATCCCTGCCAGTTCCAGTATAGCTGAACCTTTTTTAATCTTCAGAAGAGCTAAATTAGTCAGAAACAGCCCCACCAAGCACTCCCAGGAGTATTTAACAGAGTGTGTAACCAGTAACACACAACAACACATTTTCATACCTCACTTCGTACGGCACGGCAGAGAGCCGCCACAGACTCTTGTTTAATTCTGAATTGTGGTTTTTCTCACCTGAAATAATTTAGATGCAAACACACAAACGCGGTGAGCATTAGAGATTCCCCTGAGCTGCAGGTCTGCTGCACTGTGCCATGAAAGAGGGTCGTCACCCAACCCTGCAGCAGCTGTGTTAATCAGTGAAAACAGCTGCTGCGGTGTTGGTTGGAGTGAAATGAAATGGAAATGAAAGAGGTTTCAGGGAATGTTAGCAGCAGTCCTGCAGCCAGAAGAGAGTAGAAAGTTCACTCCAAGTTTAGTACTGAAAGGATTCTTTCTTTGTCTAATAATTTAAAGGGTGACAGATTCTGATGTGGATTAATCTAAACTGCTGTCAGCCTGCAGTTCTGACTGGTGCAAATATCAAAGTTTTTGCCACGTTTGGCAGTTTAATCATCTCAGGGCATGGAGCCGTGTAAAGGTGTGTGTGGCAAACGTAGAGACGCTCACGCTGAATTTAAACTTCGGGTGCGACTGACAGAATTAAAATGTAGAGTTTGATATTAGATCAGCACAGGGTTATATTTGGAAGCGCTGACACGGTTGTGGAAGTTAATATCTGTTATTTTTATTGACAGTTTGTGGTATGGAGAAGCAGTTAATTTACATACCTCCTCATAGGTAGCAATTTATAGTGCTGCCAGTGAGAATGTGGTATTTCCCCATGTCAGATTATGTGAAAGCAGCTCTCTCACTGATAGTACGAGGTGTTTCAATATTTTTCATTTAAATCTTTTTTTCTTGCCATTTTTTTTTTTTTTTTTAAAGAATAGTCTTTATTTT
>VUQG01003476.1:8509-28596 GCA_015106755.1 Etia nguti
ATTTGTTTTCCCTGAGTCGGGAGCACACGCCGGGCTCTCCAAATCACGGACAAACGGTATCCAACATTCTTGGTTTTTAGTTCATAAACACTTCTTATAACGACTAACTACTGAAATGGTGGAGATGTTAGCTCTTTATACAGTGAAGTTATAGTGGGATACAAAGAATATCAGGCTGATCCTGACACAGTTTGTTCCCCCTGTCTAAATCATGGACAAACAGTATCCCACAGTCTTGATTTTTAGTTCACAAACACTTCTTATAATGACTAACTGCTCCTGACCCTTTGGAGGTTTTAGCTCTTTATACAGTAAAGTTTACAGGAGGATAAAAATAATTATCAGGCAAAATGTCCTTCGTTTGTTAAAATAATCCCGTCTGATACCATGTGAGAACAATAAATATATAATTTTCAGTTTAAACCCTCAAACTGAATGGTAATGTAATGACACTCACTTTTCGCTTTTTCACAAAACTAAAACATCACTACTTCCACGTCTAATTGTCTGTAATGCAGCCGGAGTAAACTGGATCTGCACTCCGTGCCCGGTGGGTGCTCACGGCGCGGAGGGAGCAGGTTTTGTCGGGGATGCCTACCTTGGCAGGACACGTGGTTTGGCAGCACGTAGCAAGGGGCCAAATGCTTTCATTGTGAACTCCAGACTGCTGACAGGTCTGATACACAACAGCCGCTCTATCACGTGACGCATCCTGCTCCAACGTGCTAAGGTCACAACCTGCGTTACCTCATGTTGCAAGTTTTGTGAGGTGCTTTTGTGATATTTAATGGATCGGATTACATTTTTTTTCTCCCCGATATCCGATCCAGCAATTTAGGTCAGGATCGAACCGATACCGATACTGTATATCGGATTGTCCATCCCTAATACTGATGAATGTCACAGTTGCTCCAAAAAGCCACCAACGACAGACTGCAATGTAAACACTGTCTCCAGAAAATGGGAGGAGTGATACACCTCCTGCTTTCAGACCTGTAGAGTTTAGGCCTGTGGTGTTCTCCTCTGTCTTAATGTGGACAGAAGCTATTTTTTTGGAGTTGCATAAATAATTTGTGTGGCATCTGTAAATAGTTTTAAATGGTTATATAAAAAACGCCTGAGGCCTTGGCTGCATTTTTAGGTAAATAGTACCATTTTACTTTGTTGTTTGCAAAACTTTAACTTTTTTTTTAAAAATGTACAATTTCTATTTGCATTTCAAGTTATGAAAATGATTTGTTAAACATCTTTGTGGTTTTTACAGTAAAAAATAGAACTTTTTTCTACTCAGATTTTATGTTTTTTGTCTGGATTTACATCAACTGTGCTAATACAGTATGCCAAAATGAGAAAATAACTCCGAATTCAGATATTTCAGGTTGTGCTGAAAAGAATGATACCAAACAAGGCAAGATAAACAGTTTTTAAAGATGAAATATAGAGGTCAAATCAAAAGTAGTCAAAAACGGCCAATTATACCCTGGACCCCACTTTGGAAAGTTATATTAAGAACTGTGATCATTTATTCTGAATCACTCTTAAACACTGCAATAGATCATCCAAAAAATAGATTAGTTTTGGATGTATGTTTTAATGTTTTTCCTGTGATATTTAGGTCTGCAAAGGTGAAAATTATTAAAATGTTTACAAGCAGCATAATACATTAATATAATTGTAAGACAAATATGAATGGCGTTATGATTGGGGCTGAGGCCTCCTAGTGGTTTGATCCTAGAATCGCCCCTGGTGTGTGGCTAATTGTCCCCTTCATTACTCACATAGCTCATTTTGAGTCTAACGTCCGCAGATGCTCGCTCGCAGATGAACAAGGCAACTGATCATAAGCATGCAATTCTCTTCTTTGCCACAAGAAGTCACTGCCGGAAAAAAAAATTAGCATGGTGCAACAGACCTCTGCTTGTGTGAGAGCACTGCAGTCTGAGATACCGACAGAACGAGGACCCGAGTCATTTTGGTGTCCTATCATAAACACATCAGACATGGTCGGGAGGTATGACTGAGAGCGGTGCATAGTTACAAGGTTTATGATGAAAAACTGAAGCAGCTCAAAAAGAAGATGATAAGATGGATTGTGTGGGTTCAGTCAGCCTACACAGCTGAGCACACTTAGTATTTTACCTGGCAAAAATTAGACGCCCTTTCGACCAATTCAACAACAGCCAGCAACCTACTTGGCCATTCAATCGTGACGTTTTCTCACTTCACGAGTGCACACGTATAGGTACATTTAACTGAAGCAAATCAGCCCGTAGCGGGACGGTGACAGCTAAAGTGGGCAAGAGTCAAAGCAGGTTTTTAGTGGTCGAAAAAGAGAACACCAACCCTAAACATTAGCTAAAAAATACCCCACTCCCTGCAATGCAATGAAATGAACTAACCCCAAGAGTGAATCTATAATTGTAACCGCATCGATATGTCGTGGTGCAGTCAGTGAGGCTGCTCCTGTTCCTGCATTATCGTGTTTCGTTTTAAACAGGCCCACCCGCTGAAGCGATAAGCCTCACAGTAAAAACGAACACCACGAATGGCATAATCACCATGTTTGTAACTGATAGCACAACCAACAGGCCTATTAATTAATTGTAGAACTTAGATTTTAAATCAGAATCCACAGACTGATTATTAAAGCGTACTGATTTAATTTAGCTCATATATTTTTCATATGAAATTGCAATTAGAAAGACAGTTAATTAGAAAGTAAATAAACACGCATATATAGATACAATAAAAAGTTATTCTTGGTCGTGATAAACATGAAGCAATATTTTTTTTAGTCAAAGGCAACTGGAATATGTGAAATCTGAAAGGTTTATTTATTCAGAATTATTTATTATGGAAAATATCCTTGATATAAATTGAATGTATATCAATCAACTACATTTTATTTGACCAAATTCTATTAAATTTAGCGTTTGACATTGTCCTTATGCAACATAATTACATGGAAAATTTACATCAAATTACTTGAATTCAACATTCTGGACATAAACATCTTTTGAGTGTGCATACATACGTACATAAAATATTGCAATAGCAGTTACTGACTAAGTTATATTTACATTTCTTATATTTTCTTAATGTTTGGTGTAAAACCAAATAAAAGTTTTAACCTCCTGGTTAATAACGAGTGTGATTTATCAGGCTAAACACTTGTTTAATCGGTACAAATGAAAAATTAAGTTTAGATTTATTATTCTAAAGGAGTGAGTCAAAAAAAAAATGATTGGATTCGATCCAAACTGGAGGTTATTTATAGACCTTTACCATCCCTCAAGAGCGCATTTCCAGGTTTGTACAGAAGATCCCATATGTGTTTCTTAGCAGCCAGTTAATTCATAAAGGCCAAATTTTAACGTCCAAGTTTTACCAACACGACAGTCTGAGCAGGCGAAATCCCATCGTTTCACTAGCTGTCAGTTTGTGTACGTTTCAATTGGATGCTCATGTGAAATATAATTCCGATTGTTTCGTCCGATATTATAAACCACCATGAGAATTTAGTTTTGTGTTTATCTCGTGCCAGCTGTTACATATCATTTGGAATCCCTCCAAACGCCTATAGCATTATCTTTGAGGGGGCTGGGTGTGCCTATGTTCCGCTGCATCTATAAAACCCTTCTGTTTGCGGTGAACGCGGCATTGAACTTGGAAAAAAAAATCAAGAGGCAAAATGAGTCTTTCTGCTAAGGACAAGGAGACAGTCAAGGCCTTTTGGGCTAAAGCGTCGGGAAGGGCGGAAGACATTGGGAGTGACGCTATCGCCAGGTAAATAAGAGAAATAAGGCGAATTTGACCTGCTTCTGCATTTTTATTTATTACTTACTGTAATCTTTGCCCAGGATGCTGACAGTGTACCCTCAGACCAAGACTTACTTCTCCCACTGGAAGGACCTGAGCCCCGGCTCTGCCCCGGTGAGGAAGCACGGAGGAATTGTGATGGCTGGAGTTACTGATGCTGTGAACAAAATCGACGACCTGGCAGGGAGTCTTCTGAGCCTCAGTGAGCTGCATGCTTTCACTCTGCGAGTGGACCCTGCAAATTTCAAGGTACTTTTTTATTAAATCATGAAAAAAAACTGTGTGTTGGCTTTAAATATTAATTGGACTACAAATTAAACGCTTGCTTAAACATTGATTTTAGTAGTTTTTATTTAAATGTGCCTCCACCCATAGGCTACTGGTTGAGACTGCATCAGTTATAGTGAGGAACTGTAACGTCATCATTAATTATTCTTTGATTTAGAAGCATATAAATCTGCCCCATCCACACATGGATAAGGCCATATGCAAGTGTAGTGCTGTAGTTCGAAAGTATTAACCTTTTAAACAAACAGGGAAGTTGGCTCAGTGTTGTCAGCAAGTCAAAGCACGACTCTGTCACGAACGAAACACAGGACAGACTGAGTTATGATTCAGATAACTGATTTATGATCTCATAATCTCTGATTCTGCTAAATAAGTGTCACGATCTTTGTTATGATCTTTTCACAGATTCTTGCTCAGAACATCCTGGTGGTTCTGGCCACCATGTTCCCCGTCGACTTCACCCCTGAGGTCCATATGGCTTTAGACAAGTTCCTGGCTGCCTTGGCTCGTGCCCTGTCTGAGAAATACCGATAAATTGCATACTGGAGCCGACGACGGTCAGCGGCAGGGGCTAACATGGCTACTCACTGCCAGTCTGAATCTGAATAAATCAAATGCAATAAAACTGCCATGTTTGTTTGGCTTTTTTGTGGTGTAAAGTAAAAATACACAAGCAGAATAAAAATTCAAAATAAAACGATGCAAGAATGAACACACAGACTGTTTAAAGACTGACTGACGATGAACACGAGAACTTTAACGAGTTGTATATCTGGAGGATAACCGGTATTGCAAAAGAAAATGCAAGCAATTTATCAAAAGCATATCTTTCTACGGAGGAAACTCATAAATATAACAGTACAAAAGTTGTCTACTAATCGCTCATTGTGAAATAGCCTATACTAGAATGATTGGAACAAAACATTACAGGAATTGAGCCCTCACATTTTTTTTAATTGTTATAAAAATGTACATGTTTTTATTACATTTTTAAAAATCTTGGCAGACAGTTCTATTCAGATTATTTTATTTCAATGTAAAACTGTTGCGTAATATTTTCAGCTTTACTCCAGTATATTTCATTTATTCATCATCAGCCACTGGTTTAGGCCATTCCATTTATCTGACACCCAAAGCTATACTGCGTGATTTATTCAATTAAATACTTTTCCCACCACTTCCAGAGACGTGAATCAGAAGCTTCATGAAATTATAACCTTACTCTTTCGCAGTCGACTTTACTATCATTAAATCAGAATCAGAATAGTTTATTAATCCCTAAGGAAATTATGTAAATTATGTAAATCAGTAGTACATTTACACAGTCGGTCCGGTCTATTTGTAGTTTAATTTCACTTCATCATCCGTCATAATTTATGAGATGTCCTTTGATACTAAAGTTACAGCACGATTTATTTATTTATTTTACACCATCTCATTTAAAAATAATAAAAATAGGCTAATTAATATCTTACACCCATTATTTAACTCTTCTGCTACACCCTGATATAATTGGAAATGCTGGAAAAGGAAAAACTAACAAAGTGAAGAATATGCTCGTTGTTTTATTTATTTAAGCCTCCTCAAGACATTAAAAAAAAAAAACTTAGTGAGGCACAATTAATAACAGAGTATGTGACGGTCCTCTGTAGCTCTCTAGTAGTACTGTCTTCTGAGAGAGGACACCACCACTGCCAGGAACTTCTGAAAAGCTGCGTGGACCTCAGCAGTGAAGGCTTTACCCAACTGGGAAGCAACCACAATGGTCAGGCAGTCACCCAGGAGCTGAAACACAACACAGCATGCACGAGGCATCATGAACACGCTAAATAAATACATAAATATAAATAGAAGCCAGTTCCATCAGTTCAACATTGCCTACCATGAAATTGTCAGGGTCCACCTGCAGTTTCTCAGAGTGCAGTGCGCTCAACTCTGCATATGTGGCCTTGATGTTGTCCATGTTCTTCACTGCTTTTTCCAGAGCTTCGATGATAACTTTTCCATGAGCAGCGATCTTCGGATTTGATGTGATGGCAGCAGCATTGTAGAGGTTTCCAAATCCACCAAAATACCTCTGAGTCCAGGGGTACACAATCAGACACCTGAGGAAACAGGGAAGTATTTGAAAAACTCACAATTGTTAAAGAAGAGTCACATATATAGTGTCATATAATCTGGCACATTCTTTAAGGGAGTAAATATCGGAAACATGGTCATACCTTGAGAAAACTGCTTGTCCAACGACCGCGTAGTCGATCTTGGAGAAGATGTCCTGGATTGTGGTCCGCTCAAAGTCTGTCCAAACAACCATTTTGCCTTGCTGAGTTTTTCACTTGTCCTGTTAGTCAGCAGGTCACGTCGTGCCGCTTTTAAAGGTCTGTTCCCACTGTCCAACTCCACCCAAAGATATGCAGTTGGGTGGAGTTGGACAGTGGGATGTGCCAGTCTGGGGTTTGGCAGGACTATATTCAATTCACCATCACACTGAATCAAAGAAAATGTGTCTTTTTTCCCTTATCATTGAATCATAAATGAAATTGTATTTTCATCCTTCACCCTCAAAATCTGCTATCCTGGCCCCTGACCACTCAGATAGCTTGTTGTGTCCACTCAGGTATACATGTGAGCCTCATTAGTTTTCATTATTGTATGTCCTGTTTTTCACAATTCACTGCAATGTAGGATCACCTCTATCTAAACAGCAAGTCTCAACTTATGAGCTCTTTTGTAAACAACATAAGAAAAGAGTTAGATAAACCCACAGATATTTAGGAAACATTTATTGCTCACAGGGTGGATCCACCTGTTGGAAGTTTAGATAAGCTCAGGGATAGCTCAGTAGGTAAAGTGTTGGCCCCGTGATCGGAAGGTCAGGGGTTCGATTCCCCTGAACGGCTACCCTGAGGTACCCCTGAGCAAGGTACCGTCCCTACACGCTGCTCCCCGGGCGCCCGATGGCAGCCCACTGCTTCACTGAGTGAATGGGTTAAATGCAGAGAGGAATTTCCCCACGGGGATCAATAAAGTATACATTATTATTATTATTATTATTATAAGGCAGAAACAAACATCACCCTTAAACCTTAGCTATTGTAAGTTTTAACTGCCCGAACAAACGTTAGTTAATGGCAGAATTTCAATTTTGAGTAATGACTCCTTGGCAATCTATATGTCTATAGTTAAATTATAAATTTGAGTTGAAAATGCATAAAATTTTTAATACAGTGCATGATGGTGCATGAATTACAGCACAATCCAAAATCTGCCCCAAATTAAGTATTTATAATTACCAACATCTTTTTTCCCTATAATATATTAAAATATTGGCATACGGGGAATGATATATGAGGATTCGAAACATTATTTTATTAAGACCTTGTTATGTACAAAACATTAACAGGTTATAACCATTTAAATACAAAACAGTTTCAGCATATTTACAATGTTCCTGAATAAGTATAATTTGTTTGGAAAATAAAAATAGGCTTTGATCAAAAGCTTTTTTCACTTGATATTTATAAGTAAATAATAATAATAATAATAATGATAATAATAATAATAATAATAGTAAAATGATTGTACTCAACATTATGTCAAGTATATTAAAAAGGGTTAATAACAAGACCCTGCACTTTGCATGTGTTTACACTGCGCTACAAAGTTGTTAAAGTGCATTTAAAAAGAACAAAGAAAACAAAATGCATATATAAAAAATACAATACTATTCCCTCAAAAGTAAATACTGCCCAGAGAGTGAGCTCCCTTGGTGGAGGTTTGCACTCTTGAAGTGCTTCTTGATCATTCCTTCATTTTCATTTTCATGCTCTCTTGCTTCCATCGCTTCCTCTAGACGAGTGGAAAGAAAGTGTAGCAAACATACATTTAGTTGCTTATCTGACAACATTTTTTCCAGGTATCCAGTTTTATATCAGAAGAATGACTTCATACAGGTTGTTTGTATTTCCTGATTTGTGGATTGATATAAAAACCTTCTGTGGAAAAAGCAAAATCAGAATTTTAAACCGTTTTATCCACTGTTAAGATTGCAGCTGTCGAAATATAGAAATTAGCGACTGCTTGAAAAGAAAATGCCTTGTTACAAAAACCTCTGATATAATGAAGTCATTGTTTTCCATTCTGATATCTGTTTGCAAAATAAATAAATACGGGATTCACTAATGTATCACCTTAAAAACTGAACTGTCTATCAAAGTTGATGATTTCGGATCATAAACAGTTATTTTAATAAACAGTCAAAGTTAAAAATGCAATTTTCATTTGTTAATGTAACCCATGAGCCAAAAACATTGCAATTTTAAGTATTTATAAAAGTATGTTACCTTATGATTTTGTTGTCTAGAAATACATTTTGGTTTAGTAGTTTAGTTTGGTTGGTACTCTTTGGTTTAGTTTTATTTCGTTATTGTGTGCACTAACTTTATAGATGAACACCTCTTAAATGATTTCCTCTTTTCTTTAGTGGTTTTCAAAGTTAGCATGACAATTGGTTTCCTGTTTATCTCACGCATGCTGTTACATATCACTGTGGGCCTGTCCAAACGCCTGTTCCTATCTCTGAGGTGTGTCGGGTGTGTCCCTTTACTGTTCCACATATAAAAGCCTAAAGCTTTTCTACTGGTCAAGACAACTTCAAACGAAAATTCAACAAGCAAGATGACCAGTCTTTCTGCTAAGGACAAGGACACAGTCAAAGCCTTTTGGGCTAAAGTGGCTGGCAGGGAGGAGGACATTGGCTGTGATGCTGTCTCCAGGTAAATATGGATTATTACTTATAATCTACTACCCCAAATGGATTGCTTAAACCTGCTCCTTTTTTTTTTTCTTTTTCTGATATATGTACTGTTAACTCACCTTACATTTTCACCCAGGATGCTGACAGTATACCCTCAGACCAAGACTTACTTCTCCCACTGGAAGGACCTGAGCCCCGGCTCTGCCCCGGTGAGGAAGCACGGAGCAGCCGTGATGGCTGCAGTTACTGATGCTGTCAGCAAAATTGACGATCTCACCGGTGGTCTTCTGAGCCTCAGTGAGCTGCATGCCTTCACTCTAAGAGTGGACCCTGCTAACTTCAAGGTACTGACATATAATAAATTTTGAAAGTGGTTCTGATTTCTTTGTGGTTTTTTTTTTTATGAAGGTTTAGTTTAAGTTTCTCTGTTTGTAATGTACATTTAATGTTTAACTTCTTGTAGCAGTACTGAATACTGAATAGCAGTATTCAAATAAACGGAGACAATTAACCCTGGCATGCATTTTCTAACAGCATGGCTTTGTTTAAATGTGATCTTCATCTTTTCACAGGTTCTTGCTCACAACCTCCTCGTGGTTCTGGCCACCGTGTTCCCCAACGACTTCACTCCTGAGGTCCATGTGGCGATGGACAAGTTTTTGGCTGCCGTGGCTCGTGCTTTGTCTGAGAAATACCGTTAAAGTGTACACAGGAGCAGATGTCTCAATTTGAATAATAAAAAATAATAATAAAATGAAAAAAAAACAAATTCAATCAAACTGCTGTGATTATTTGTAGATTTCTTTGGTGTTAGCAAACAATAAGTTAAAAGCACTTAAAAGCTTTCTAATTTAGGTCAACAACACATTGGCCCATATCTACATCCATTTTTTAAGAGATGTAGACTGGCCGCAACCTTTGATACCCCTGCAAATACATAGCTCCTTGTAGGAGGTTAATAAGAAGACTTGTGTGATATGACTTGACCAAAACCAAGCAGGAGTTGTCCTTGTTGTTTACAGTTGTTTAGTTCTTCTCCTAAGCTTATAACATATTTGAAGCTAGTTACCTAAATGAGGCATTAAATTCAGATTCATTCATTAAATATACATAACTGGTCATTATTTCCCACACATAGAGAAGTCCATTGGCAACTTGAAGTAAAAACAAGATCTGAATTTTGTCCTGAGTTGAATCACAGCATTCGGGAAATTTTTATTTTACTTTCAAATTCTGCAGTGATTTCTCTTCTCTGTAGTTATTTATAGTGATTTAAATAATAATAATAATAATTTTCCGCTTATCCTTTCCAGGGTCGTGGGTTGGGCTGGATCCTATCTCAGCTACCAGGTCCCCAGTTTGTCACAGCGCTAACACATAGAGACAGAAAACCATTCGCACCTATGGGCGATTTAGAATGATCAATTAACCTATCCCCACTAACTGCATGTCTTTGGACTGTGGGAGGAAGCCGGAGTACCCGGAGAGAACCCACGCAAACATGGGGAGAACATGCAGACACACAAAGAAAGGCCTCAGGCAGGTGGTGGAATCAAACTCAGGACCTTCTTGTGAGGCAACAGTGCTAATCACCGCACCACCGTGCTGCCATTGATGTATGACTGTTATCCACTGAGGGACCAATTACTAAAATTAATAAATAAATATAATCATTTAGTCGCAGAAACACTGGACACTAAGTTATTTTCATGACATAAAAGAATAATTTTCAAACAAAACATTAACCTATTTTTTCTGTGGTAGGTGGAGATGGACAATAAAAGCTTTTGGGACTAAATGGGTAGATCGAGCACAGAAACAAAGACCAAAGCAGATATACTGACCTCCATAATATTTGGAATAAGATAACGTTTATTTTGTTGCCACTATACACACCGGATTATGAATGAAACCATCAATATGTGATTGAAGTTCAGACTTTCAGCTTTAATTCAAGCGGTTTCACGAAAATTTTGCATTCTTTCAAATATTTTCTGACAAAGTCTAATCTGACTTTCTTGGTCTTCAGTGTAATCAATGGTTTGGACCTTAGTGCAAACTCAATATTTCAATTCATGAAAGTATCTCTTGATTGTAGACTTTGACAGTAATGCAGCTCCTCAAGAGTGTTCTTCACTTGATTTGATGTTCTAAGTTTTTTTTTTCTTAACCAATGAAATAATTTTTGTCATCATCCACTTGTATTTTATTGTGTGGCTGAACTGGAAACACTAGAATGGTAATTTCTAAAGTTTTTGCTGCTTTATTAAAGAGTTAGTTGAGTTCTTCAGCATAATAAAGGCCTCACTTGTATAATGTGAGTCTCTTTAAGTGTTATATTTAAAATTACAGCAAAAAGCTTTAAAATACCTGACATCTTAAATCAAATTCATATATTATGTCTGATCATTTGTCATGAAATAACAAGGGAGCAGACTCACCTGGCCATGAAACTGCTTATTAGTCAATTGTTCCATTAATTTTTAAGTTCTCAAAATGGGGAATATATAAATATAAACTTTTACATTTTGGTGTTGTTGTTGTTGTTGTTTTTAACTTTAACTTATCATTACTGACAGCTTAATTTAACCATAAACAAAGTGAAAAAGAAAACAGGAAACTTTCTGAAGCTGCTTGATATTTTATTTTTTCAAAGCTCATTGAGACTAGGGTTTAAAACAGAGCATGTGATGGGCATCTGCAGCTCTCTAGTAGTACTGTCTTCTGAGGGAGGACACCACCACTGCCAGGAACTTCTGGAAAGCTGCATGAACCTCAGCAGTGAAGTTTTTACCCAACTGGGAAGCAACCACAATGGTCAAGCAGTCACCCAGGAGCTGAAACACAACACAACATTCTTTAGCAATCTTCAACTCACACACATAACAATGGAAATCAGTACCATTAATTCATTGCATACCATGAAATTGTCAGGGTCCACCTGCAGTTTCTCAGAGTGCAGTGCGCTCAGCTCCGCATATGTGGCCTTGATGTTGTCCATGTTCTTCACTGCCTTTTCCAGAGCTTCCACTACAATTTTTCCATGAGCAGCAACCTTTGGATTTGATGTGATAGCAGCAGCATTGTAGAGGTTTCCATATTGACCAAAATACCTCTGAGTCCAGGGGTAGACAATCAGACACCTGGGGAAATATATAAATAATTGATTTGCTCTTAGTTCTAAAAGAAGAAACTACACTGTATAATGCATAAAATATGTCAGCTTTTTTTCATTGCACAGAAAGATTCTACTTAATTAACCCAAATTTCTAAAAATAAATTTAAGTCAATATAAACAAAAACAATATTTCACCTGGAAAAAGCTGCTTGACCAACGACTGCATAGTCAATCTTGGAGAAGATGTCCTGGATCGTGGTGCGCTCAAAGTCTGTCCACACAACCATTTTTTCTTGTTGATTTTTGCTCTTGTGCTGTTGGTCAGCAGAGCCCAAAAATCACCTTTTAAAGAGTCCTTTTCACTCCACCCAAAGATATGAAATTGGGTGGAGTTGGAGAGTGGGAGTTGGCTAAACTGGTTCAGTTTAATGATTCTTTGTTCAGCTTTGATAACCCATCAAAATAAATCAAAAATGAGTTTGAATCTTATTATGGACAAATTTAATCCATATTTGGATCATTGCTTAAGAATCTAATTAATAATTTTCTTTGTTTCTCCTTTTAATTTGATGGGTGAAAGGTTCCCTGCTAAATTTACCAAAAATACTGTGACTGGTGGGATAAGCTTTAGCCATAGAGAATACATAAATTCACTGTAGCTGTGTAAGTCTTTAATGTATGAACAATATATTTATATATTTATATAATTATTGTCCAACACATGGTACTTAATATAGATATAAATATTTAGGAGCAGTGAGCAGCCAACTCCAGATTGTAAGTCAGTGTTATGGAAAAGGGAACTTTTAGAGGAACTTTGGTATTTAAAGTGTCAATGAATCACTTAATTGTGTTTCTTGGTATGAAATGCCCAAATTCAACAGCAAACACTTTTCAGATCTAAATATTGTACTGAAGTGCGTAGACACTGGGCTTTTGGTGCCAGAGCATGTGAAAGAAGTGACATTATTAGTAAGTGACTTGTATATATGTATATATTTTACATTTTGTGCTATTTCTTACTTCTTGTAATGTCTGTTTTTGTTACTGTTTGTACTGGAGCACAGTAACCAACATAATTTCCCCTAGGGATCAATAAAGTATTCTGATTCTGATTCTGATTCTGATAAAGAAATATATAATCTCAGTTAGGATAATAAATCAGTTTTTCTGCTTCAATATTAATTTTACATGTTAAGTATAACAATCATTTTTTATATACATTGTTATAGTTATCAGTGCCTTATGAACCCACAACACACTTCTTATTCTCTCGTTGTTGCAGATTGGGGATGTTTTAGAATTTTGGAATTTGTTTTAGAACTAAGCAACTTTGAATCTTTATGGCTTCTCTGTGCAAATAATATTCAAGTCATTCACGAGTCTTGTGGTACTGTCTACAACTTTATCTTCATCTTCCTTTTTGAAATAATTTTAAATGGTTTAAACAGCCTAAAAACTCCTGACACCGGTATTTTGTATTATTATATTTGTGAGCCTCATTAACTTTCATAATTGTATGTTCTCCTTTTCACACTTCACTGAAACGTAGGCTCACCTCTGTTTAAAGGGAAACTCTCAACTCTAAGTCACATGTGAGCTCTTCTGTGCCCCCCAAAAACGTTAGATGAACACACAGATATCCAGGAAACATTTATTGCTCTCAGGGTGGATCCACCTGTTGGAAGTTTAGATAACACGGAAACAAACGTCATCCTCAAACCTTAGTTAACGTAATTGCAAGTGCCTGTACAAATGTTGGTTAACTGCAGAATTCAAATTTTGAATCAGAATCCCTTGGCCGTACAATCCACTATACAGATATAAATGTTTATATTTAAATTGTGTCCTTGAGTTTAAATGACATAAAATTTTTAGTGCAAATTTATTAGACCACCAGCTGATATGAGGTTTGTGCCACAGCTGACTGAATTTAAAGTAATTTTTAAAAGCATTTTTTATGTTTCTTTGATGTTTCTTTCTTTGTTAAACCACCCATATGTACAAACACATAAATTGAAATGTTAATGCTAAAATAACATTATTGTCAATATCCATAAATTTTCAAATGTACAACTTAACAAACAAAAATGGAATAAAAGTAAAGCACAATATTATTTTTTGATTGTTTTTGATTGATTTGTTTTCCTTTATTTATCCAAGTAAAGTCTCACTGAAAAAAACTTGGCCATGATGACAGCAGAAGTTATAATATAACACATAACAAATAACGAGTAAAGAAACAAATGAGTCATTCCGTCTCAAATCAGCCAACTTTTAGAACATTTCCTGCTAAAGTATCTCCAATTTGCACAAAAAAATTATGGTAAAACAATTGGATATATATAATGAGTGCTGTAAAACTTTCACATATCAAATACTTGTCAAGATTCTTTAGAAAACTGTCCTTTGACCTACTTTCAGACTTTTTTTTGCACGTTGAAATCTGCATAAATGTTTGAACATGAATATCTCAAATTCATGTTCAAACCTTTACAGATAAAAGCCTGAATTTTCCACTGGTCTTTCTCCTTAAAATGAAATAAAATAGAATCGGGATCTGCCTGATCTTTGAGACAGATACATAAAAAATGTCTGAGTTAGTTAAAATATACACACAAGAAAAAAATGTCCAGCACTCCTGCAAACTTCAATATTTGAGTACATATTAATGAAAAACTTCAAATTGCTAAAAATAACTAGTGACAATTTTTGAACGGTTTATAGTTAATTTAATGAAGATCATACTCTAATTATAACTTTGTTAAAAATTGTTAAATATGTTCAAAAATGTCATTGTTGATAAATAGGTGGTCATTCCATCGCTAATCTTCACATTTATAGAACCTTTTCTGTTAAACCTTCTCCAGTTTGAATAGAAAAATATTATATGCTTCAGGGTTTGGACATGTCATGATTGCTGTAGAATCGTAGCTTTCTATATAAAATACTTTTCAAGTTTTATATGTATTTTGCTCCTTAGTATATTTTAACCCAAATTATCCATGGCGCTAGGTCTCAGCATGATATATAACTAGAACATTTCTTGAAAATGCAAAATATTACATGCACATATTTAACAAAATTATTTTCTCAGTTATAAACTGAGTATTATCTGGAAATTCCAGAATTTTGAGTTTGTGATATTTGCTCAATCCAGCATGAAAGTTATATGAAAATGGCCTTTTCTTCATTTTTGTGAGTAAGAATCTAATGTTAATAAGTATTCTGTATTTATTTTAGGGTTAGTGTTAAGTTCTTTTTTATTAGTGTGTGCTCCAAAACAGGACTTTACAGGATATGAATTTTTTTTTCATATTTTATTAGCCAATACTCAGACAAATTATCGATTCTGATTATTTTGATAAGAAAGGATGGTGAAACTTTCAGGCTTTTGCAAGAAAAATATAATGAAAGTGGGTCAACAGGCCCTTTGAAAGAAAAAAAAAAAAACTAAAATTACCAGCAATAAGTATATACTGTATATTGAAAGTTTGGACCATAAAGATTTTATACAAACAGGAGAAAGCAGAACTGAAAATTAGATGATGAAGTATTTAATATATAGAGCTAAAATTTTACAGCAATTGTAATAGATGTCCAAACTCTGAAATATAACATTTTAAAGCATATTGGAGAAGGTTTAACAGAAAATGTTATAAAAATGTGATGAATTGAGTTTGGACTGACCCAGGTCTTGAAAACTAAAAATATGCACGTATGTAACAAAATTACTTTCTGAGGTATAAGTAGAGTATCATCTGAAAACTCCAGTATTTTGTTGTATTTGGACAGGTAAAACTACTGACGTTGTTTTTGTGGTACAAATTATATTGAAAATGGCATTTTCCCCATTTTTGTGACTAGGAATTTAATTTCAATCAAATCATCACCAATTAGCTTTTGCAATTTGTAGTTTTTAATTAATGTATGCTCAAATATGGGACTCTGAATGAGTACTAGAGGGTTTTTTTGTTGTTGTTGTTTTTCTTTTGTTTTGGAACTAACTCACAAATTTTGTGATGTATCTGTCCCAATTTACAGATCCTTATTAATTCTGATAGTAAGAAAGACCAGTGAACATTTCAGGATTCTATCTTTGATAGTCTTTGAAAGATTCACATTCAAACACTGCTGCAGATTTCAATGTATCAAAAACCATTGAGCAGAAGCCTTGATTTGAGGCGGATTGACCCCAAAACAACTGATATTGCATTCAGACATGTGAGCACAAACATTCAAATCATATCCAACAAGATATCATTACAAAAGTGAAATTAAAAGCAGTCAAACTTACCAAAAAGCTATTTTCTCGCTCCATTAAAATGAACTTAAACACCTCATGCTTTCCTGAACAGGAAAAAAACCCCAGTTACTTTTAGTGCTTGAGTGTTATGGTTGATTCATTTCTGACTTCTCAGAAAGGAGCTGTTACTTGGTATATATTGTTGCCATTTTTTTAATTTGTAGAATGATCAAATTTAATTGATTGACAATAAAATAATTGATTTAAAATCTCCTCTATCAAAAGCAACTTTAGAATTTTTAACTGTTTTATCCATGCTTAGAAGAGCATGGAAAGAGCTTTAGAGCGTGCTCAAAAAGAAAATGTGATTATGAAAACCTTTAACTTGATTAACTAATTATTTTTCATTATGATATCTGTTTTTAAAATAAGTAAATAAATAAATAAATACAGGATTCATGTATGTCTCACCTTAAAAACAGAGCTGTCTATCAAAATGTATCATTTCTGAAGATAAAGTTATTAAATCAGTCAAAATCAAAAACACAATTTAATTTGTTAATGTAGGTAGGCTACAGACAGATATTTGAATTTTGGGTATTTATAATATGTTACTTTGTAGTGCTACTCTTCAGAAATAGATTTCTCTTTTCCATGCTTTTGTTTGTGCACTTTGAATTTAATTAAGTGAACACCATTCAAACATCTTTAAAGATTTCCTCTTTTCCTTTAGTAGTATTCAAAGTTAGCGTGACAACTGCTTTCTTGTTTATCTCACACAAGCTGTTACATATCACTGTGGGCCTGTCCAGGTTCCTGTTGCTATCTCTGAGGTGTGTCGGGTGTGTCCCTTTACTGTTCCACATATAAAAGCCTAAAGCGTTTCTGTTTGGTCAAGACAACTTCAAACAAAAATTCAACAGGCAAAATGACCAGTCTTTCTGCTAAGGACAAGGACACAGTCAAAGCCTTTTGGGCTAAAGTGGCTGGCAGGGAGGAGGACATTGGCTGTGATGCTGTCTCCAGGTAAATATGGATTAAGACTTACGACCCCAAATGAATTGCTTAAACCTGCTTCTGTTTTTTCTATGTACTGTTCTATGTACTTATTGTACATTTTTACCCAGGATGCTGACAGTGTACCCTCAGACCAAGACTTACTTCTCCCACTGGAAGGACCTGAGCCCCGGCTCTGCCCCGGTGAGGAAGCACGGAGGAACTGTGATGGCTGCAATTACTGATGCTGTCAGCAAAATTGACGATCTCATTAGTGGTCTTCTGAGCCTCAGTGAGCTGCATGCCTTCACTCTAAGAGTGGACCCTGCAAATTTCAAGGTACTGACATACAATCATTTATGAAAGTTTATAATAAGTTTTTATTCAAATAGAAATGGAAGATTCAGCAAATTAACATTTTCAAAACAACACAACATTTTATTTAAATGTTATCATTTTTTCACAGGTTCTTGCTCACAACCTCCTCGTGGTCCTGGCCACAGTGTTCCCCAACGACTTCACTCCTGAGGTCCACGTGGCGATGGACAAGTTTCTGGCTGCCGTGGCTCGTGCCTTGTCTGAGAAATACCGTTAAAGTGTACACAGGAGGCTGACAGCAGCATGAGATTGAATTCTTACTGTCAAACTGAATTTGAATAAAAAGAAGGAAACAAATCCAGTCAAACTGTTGTGGTTATTTTTGTGATCCAGTAAATGTTTTTGGTTTAGACAACAGATTAAAAGCATTACAAATTTAGGTCAATGGCAGGTGAAGACAAGTCTTCCTGAATGAATTCGTTTGGGTCATGTAAAGAACCACTTAAATTATTTTTGTGTGTGTTTTATTTTTATTTTATAGTCAAACTCTGCAGTGAACACAAAACTATTTCTCCTAAACATCACTAGTCTAGAGTTATTAGTAGCAAATTATTGGTTATTAATTTTCTAACATTTCCAAAATCAGAAAGAACATTTTATTTGTTAAACATAAAATGAACAAACAAACCATTCTTTTTTATCTGTAGTAAGTGGAGAGGGACAGCAATTGTCCTCTGTCCTAAGGTTGGGTATCTAAAGCGAGAGATTGGTTCCTTAAGCAATGACTCAAGCATGTAATGTCACTTCCATATTAGTTGGGACAAACATAAAATTTTACAAAAAATGGGTAGTTTTGCCCTGAACACCACCACACTGGATTTTAAAGCAAGGAATCAACATGTGATTAAAGTGCAGGCTTTCTCTCAGCTTTGTTAAAAAGAATGAATGCACTGACCAACTCAGAAACACCAGAACAAAAAGGACAAGTGCATGATCACTGAATTATTTCCATGAAAATCAATTTTCATGACATCTAACTAAGCCAAGAACCTACGTAAAGAGGCTGGTGTATCACTGTCAAAGTCTACAATTAAGAGATGCCTTCATGAATGGAAATAGAGTTTATAACAAACCACAGAATACAGTGACAGCCAAGGAGATGAGACTAGACAGAAAACATCTGAAAGATCCTGCACAGTTCTTTAAGAAAAGATACAAGATTTTGTATGATGGGAATTGAGGTGCAGGGATAGCTCAGTAGGTAGAGTCTTGGCCCCATGATCGGAAGGTCGAGGGTTCGATTCCCCTGAACGGCTACCCTGAGGTACCCCTGAGCAAGGTACCGCCCCCACACACTGCTCCCCGGGCGTTGCACTGGTGGCTGCCCACTGCTTCACTGAGTGAATGGGTTAAATGCAGAGAGGAATTTCCCCACTGGGATCAATAAAGTATACATTATTATTATAATTAACTTGATGGGAGAAGGAGAGAAGCAGCTCATGCATGTGGAGAATGTTGGAGGCAGTGGTATGTAGGGCTGCCAATGGAAGTGGGTAATCAGTGTTTACTGATGATGTAATTGCTGATAGAAGTAGCAGGGTGAATTATGAAATTTGCAGGACCATACTATCTGCTCAGAATTTGTGAAATGCTGTAAAAATTATCAGACTGTTCTTCACAGTGCAAATGATGACCCAAAGCATACTACAAAAACAATCCAAGAGTTTCTCAAGGCAAAGAAATTGGATGTTCACAGTCTCCAAGTCAGTCACCTGATCTCTGCCCAACAGAGCATGCCTTTCCACAAACAAGCAGCAACTGTAGGCTACAGTCAAGGTCTATCAGAGCATCTCAAGAGAGGAAAAAACATTTGGTGATCTCCATGGGTTCTAGATGTATGTATGTGTATGTATATAAATATATGTGTGTATGCATATGTACGCATGTGTATGTATAACTTATACATATCTTTTTTGTGTAAATGCCTGTGTTACTGTGTAGATACTTATGTTATTGTGTATTACACACATTGTGTGTTACACACATTCCCTGAGTAGGTACCCTTAAACTTATGTCTATTTTTATCTTCTTCTCCTATCCTTAAACAATCTGAATGTAAATCTACATGCTGCCAACGGTGAGATGACAAACTGTGTTTCATTGTTCTTGTAACAGTGACAATAAAGATCTATTCTATTCTATTCTATTCTATTTTATTTTATTTCAGGCAGTCATTGGCTGCAGAGTCTTTTAATCCAATTATTTAAAAATGGCTTTAATCCTTAAACAGTCCATACAAGGCTTTTGCAAAAGCCATTGTATTAAAACTTAAAGATCATAAAGCAAGTGAAAAAAAGAAAGGCGCAGGGAACTTTCTGAAGTTGCTTAATAATATTTTATTTTTTTAAAACTTAGTGAGGCACAATTAATAACAGAGCATGTGATGGGCATCTGCAGCTCTCTAGTAGTACTGTCTTCTGAGGGAGGACACCACCACTGCCAGGAACTTCTGGAAAGCTGCATGAACCTCAGCAGTGAAGTTTTTA
>VUQG01003477.1:0-13740 GCA_015106755.1 Etia nguti
CAGTGGGAATAAAATATGTTTTTAGCAGGTGTTTATCATGTGTGCATATTTTACAGTCTGAATGCTGTCGAGATGAAGGACCTCAATAGCGCTCCGTCCTACACGGTGGCTGTAACAGTGTACTGCTGAAGGAGCTGCTCAGGGCCTCTACAGTCACATGGAGGGAGTGGGGGTGTTGCCCGTAGTGGAGATTAGCTTGGCCTCCTCTTACCCACCTCCTCTAGTCCTCTAGTCTAGGGGACTGGCTAGGACAGAGCTAGAGTGGCTGAGGCCATCAATGTGTCATAAACGGCACAATGCATGTTTTGAAACATACAGGAATCCACACACGAATCGATTTCAGAGGAATAAACCTCTTTTTTTTCCCCATCTCTCAGTCTTAGATGGGCATTACTCACCACTCATTCTCTTTTTATGAATTGTTGGTTTTCCACTGAATTTTTCACTGAATATATGAGTGCATGCTGTTGCCTGATGAGATGTGTTTCTCTGTTCTCTTTAGATCACTGACCCGTGGCCTCTGAAGTGCATGTTTTCTGTTCTGTGTTCTTTCTGTGTTTTTGTTTCGTCCTTTCTCCAGGAATTGTTTCCATAGTTCAGGAAACAGAAGGCAGAGGATAACATTGTAGTGCAGTGCTCCTCTTTAAAGGGCCTCTGCAATCTCTATAGTGCACTGTGTAAATGCACAAGAATGTCAGATCAACATTTTGCAGTTTTTAAGAGACCAGTATAGGCGTATGTGAGGAATCCCACTCTTCTTTTTCATCTGCTCATATTGAAACACGCTCACCATTAACATGAAGTGAAATCTGAAGTTGGTTTGTCTCCAGTTCAGACTGTGCCTGTTCACTTTTTAGCAAAACAAAGCACCAAGGATTTACTCACTTCAGTGTACAGCTAGCAAATATTGATTTCTTTGAAAAATAGCTAAGTGAAGCAATAAATTCACTGAGACGCCAAATGTTCTAAAATAATGTAACGGAAAGGGGTTAGATGGTAATACCTGAATATATTCAGCATCATAACCTGATTACCAAGAGTTTAAATGTGGGCTGTGAGGAAGACAAAGAGGTGTGTCAGTGTTGTGCTATTTCACAACGTTAAGATTGTTTAATGTTAATTAAATGCCACACAGCTCATACATATGCATTTCCAGTGGCAGTGTGGGTAGTGTGAATGACAACCAGCAAAGCCTAGGCTGACGTTGCTCATTAATACTTGGTTCACTCGGTGATTCCTATTTTCATCTCTCTCACGGGGTGGCATTAATCAGCTTTGCTGGCTTCAACAACCTGTTAGCGTGTGAGTCAGTATAAAATAAAAATGATGCGTGTGTGCGTGTGGCATTACAGAGTGAAGAACTTTGTGGCGATGAAGGTGGTGAAGAGCGCTCAGCATTACACAGAGACGGCCCTGGATGAGATCAAACTGCTGCGATGTGTGAGAATCTGATTAATTTGACATTTTCGCTTTTTTGGATTTTCTCGTCTTCATTTTGTCTTTCCGTCTGTTCTCGCTTCTTATTATAACTCTCGGCGATTTTTGCATCCATTGCCATTTTTCTCCTTAGCTCCTGTTCTTACGTCACCCTTCCATTCTTTCCTTTGACTTTAAATATACACTTACAAGTTGTCTTGCATGATGGGTGAAGAAGTCAGGCCTCTTATAATCTGGTGTTCAGCAGCTTTATCTTTCCCATCCATCTTTTCTGTCTTTTTTCTTTCCTCTGTTCACTTTTGCTCGTGCTCGAGTATTTTTCCCTCTTTCCTGTCTTCCAGGCCTTTTTCCTTTGTTTTTCTTCTCTCTTCATCCTCCTATTGTCAGGGTCATCCTCTTTTTGTCCCTCCTGACATTTTTTACCATATCTCATTATCCATCTTGTCCTGCAGGTGAGAGAGAGTGACCCCAGTGACCCCAATAAGGATATGGTGGTACAGCTGATAGATGACTTCAAGATTTCAGGAGTCAACGGGATACGTATCCTAATCAAGAAGTGTTTCGTGTGTATGTTTGGATATGTGGAAAGGACAGAGATGTGATAATGTGAGTCCTTAACTCCCAGTTGCAGACGTTTGTATGGTGTTTGAAGTGCTGGGTCATCACCTGCTGAAATGGATTATTAAATCCAACTACCAAGGTCTCCCTTTGCCGTGTGTCAAGAGTATTATCAGACAGGTGAGGACACACACACACAGTAACAAATTGTATTTAAAGACATAATAAAATGACTGAATATTTTACAAAATTTGGGTAAATTTAGCACTAACACTGCAGTCCAGCATTTACAAAATTAATCCAATCAATCCTTGTTTCTCCAACAGCTGTTACTGCACATTGGTTGAGATGATCTTCTCAAATGCCTCGCTATTTCTCTGATCTTGCTTCCAACGAGTCAGCAGACCTTTTGGTGTTTTTTTTTTAAAGTGATCTTGAGCGAGAGTTTTCCAATCTGTCTCAAGTCTTTCAACAGGCTTTCCTGTTTGGCTGCTTTTTCAATCATTTTCAGTCCAGTCCTTGTACCTGACCATTTTCAGAGGAGTGTTTTTTGTTTTGTTAAGCCACCTAACATTGACCTATGAATTATTCAAGCATAAAAGAGGCACCTAACTGAATATAAAGAAATGAGACTTTTGCACAGTACTGTATGTGTATTGTAATATGGAGACTTTACATTTGTTCTGTTTGTCTCCATAATTCATCTGGTGGTGCAGGTTAACATCATTTTCTAACTAATTTAGTTTCTGTGTCCCGGCCTGTCATATGTTGATTGATGAGGAGTGAAGATGGTGGATAGAAAATCAGTCACACAGCCAATTAATATAAATTTGTGCTAATGTTCACTTCAAACGTTAATACCGCTGACATTCTGAGAAGCGGGATGACAAACCACCTGATCAGCTGAGCGTTTCGGTTGCTGCCAGCCTCTTGTAAGCTGAGCTGGAGAGGAGTAGAAATTGAATGAGACTGTCCTTCACTTCTGTTTCAAAGCCTCGAGACAGAAACAAATGAAAGAAACACAAGAAAACATCAACAGTTTCTGTCCTCGCTGCCCTCAGAGAATGGAAAGCATGTAAAGAGTGGTTGAGCTGACAAATAGAAAGAGAGATTGAATGAAAGGGAGAGAGACACAGAAGGAGGTCTGAAAAGAGACATGTTTGCATTTTTTGTGTATCCATGCCTTAACAAGAAGTATGAACATGATTGTATGCCTCTGTGCTAGATAACCATGGCTAAAGGCATTATGGTTAAAGGTTGCTAGTTGCTTCGTTATATGTGCCAATCTTTCTCATTCCAGTATATCGAGAAGACCTTGAAAGAGTCTCTTAAGATTTAGTTCTCACATGTTTTTGATTCAGTGATGAACAAAAATTGATGTTGGTGGTAAAAGGAGAAGAGTCAAGCTAACGCACGTCACGCTTTGGCCACAACTAATGGTTCACATGCTAATTAAGACTTATGGTAAAAGGATAAAGTCACCAAATCTCACTGGTTGGCGGAAGCATACAAATGTCTGTCTATCTGATGTGTCTGCAGGTCCTGCAGGGCTTGGACTACCTCCACACGAAGTGTAAAATCATCCACACAGACATAAAGCCGGAGAACATCCTGATGTGTGTAGATGACGTCTTTGTTAGGCGTATGGCCATGGAAGCAACTGAATGGCAGAAAGCTGGAGCTCCACCACCTTCTGGATCAGCAGGTAAGGATACATTTCATTCTCACCACATGTATTTTCAGAGAAAGGGTTATTTGAAGGGACCTTTGCTGCTGTGAGTAAGATATCATTAACAATATTTGGTCATCTTAAAATCTGGTATTTCAGTTATATCGGCCCACATTCTTTTTTCTTCCTAACATTTGTTATGTGTACTTCTTTACTTATTTACGCTGTGCCCGACTCAGCCAGGTTTTGTGTTTGTAGCATTTGCAAGACGTGTGTTGCCTATAGCAAAGATGCCCTTTCGCAGCTATCCCATGTCAGCACTCATAACATGGTTGGAGGGAGTTTCTTCCATTACTTCTTTGGTTTTTAATTGTCATTTATCGGCCATTTTAAATCATAATACTGATAAATTAGCAAATAAATAATATCAGCTGTTGATACATCAACACCTTGATTCTTTTTCGGGCTCTCTGTTGTACATTTGCTGCTCTGTTTGTGATTATTTATACGTATATTTATACATATTTATAATATGTGTGTGGAAACATATTTGCTACAAAAAAATTTGTTCACATGCAAAATTGCCATCAGATTTATGACACTTGCACACTGGAAAATTATCTTCTTACTGCCATGCATCATAATGCAAACCTATCCTGAATCCTGAGTGTTTCAATCTGCATGCTATCTGAATATAGCCACACCCTTATTTCTCCATATAAGGAAACACATTTACCAGGAGTTGAAGTGGAGAGATCAGTGACGATGTTGTTAAAGATAAGATTGATAATGCAACAATGAAGGAGAAAGTAAATAGTTTCCGAGGAGGAAGACAGAAAAGGGCCAACTTTTCAAAGTGTAAAAAAAAATAAAATAAAAAAGGAAAGATTAAGATAATGAGAATTCATAAGATAATGGAGGTTTGCCTCCCTTTTTAAGTATGAAAAGGTTTAGAATCAAGTTTGTGTGAAATGTTTGCATGTGCACTGTTAGTAAGTTGGGGCCTAAATTAGAGCCATTGTCCTGTTGTGTGACACAATTCGGGCCAAGCTTTAGGTGTCAGCCTCCCATTCGACTCTAGAATACTTTGACTGACAGAGGAGTTCATGGTGGACTCAGAGACTGAAAGGTTCCAAGGTTATATGGCTGCAGAACAAACCCAAATCACCACTCCTCCACCACCGTGCTTGACAGCTGGTATGAGATGATTGTGTTGATATGCTGTGTTTGGTTTTCACCAAACGTGGCCAAACCACTCCATTTTTGTCTTGTCTATCTAAAGGATATTGTTCCAGAAGTCTTTTGGTTTGTTCAGATGCAACTTTGCAAACCTAAGCTGTGTTGCCATGTTCTTTTTAAAGAGAACACACTGTCTCAAGCCATCTCTTCTCTGTATCTCATTGTACATCTGTATAGTGACAATAAAGGCATTCTATTCTCTTCCAAACAAGCCATACTTGGTCAGTGTTTCTCTGTTGGTACTATCATGCACTTTGACATTTACCATGCTAACTGAGACCTGCAGACTCTAAGTTGTAGCTCCTTGATTTTATTGCAGTTTCTCTGAGCATTGCATGGTCTGACCTTGTGGTGAATTTGTTGGGATGTAATATGTTAACAGACATCTGAATGCTCAACAACAGAAAACTGCCAAACCTTCTGTTTTTATAGATGGATGTTTACACTTGTAAGTGATCAGTTAATCAAGTGCATTTGATTCGCAGCACTGGGCAGGTACTTATCCTTTTCTACTGAAGCATGCGTGTAGCTACACTGTATTGAGGTGACAGTAGTGTCAAACTTAAGCAAGAAATCAAATTCAGGTATTTCTCAAAAAATGACTGCATTGTGTTATTCTTAACTTTGTTTCCAAATGATTGGTTATTTTATACAAAAATTAAAAAGAGAAAAAAACTTAAAGGTTTTTTGGGATATATTTTAACTTCCTACCAGAAATAGCATGAGTGAGGTCTGTTTGTTTACTGTATTCATTTACACCTCTTTCTTCTTTGTTATTACAGATTTCTCTTATGTTTAATGTTGATGTACTCGTACAAGAAGGGTCGAAGCCTTTAGTTTCTTCTCATCTGCTTACCTTTACAGAGACATTTGTTGCTTTTTTTAATCCATCTCTTGTCAAAAAGTTCTTCCACTTTAAAAAAAAAAAAAAAAAAAAGTTTTCAAAATTATTCCTGATGAACTCCACATGAACCCTGTCCCCTTGGTGAACCCCCTGTGAACTGTCAATTGCTTGCATCAGCCAATAGAGTCTTTTTGAGCCTCGGGGTAACAAGTTTTACCGCTTAGATTTCTACATGCGTGAAGTCAGGCACAAAACCATCAACTGTCAAAACAAGACAAGTGCTGATAGTAACACACTCTTTGACTGAAGATAAAAAGTACATCATTTTTTTAAATTGATGTTAACATAAGTGTAGAAATAAGTGTAGACATGTGTTTTATAGTGAAATTTCATCTATTTCTGCTTCATGTGAGAAGAAATTTATTTTATTTATTTATGACTGAAGCTATGGAGGACACGAATGCCAAAGTACTTTAAACTTCTTGCATTATGATAAGCTCATTTCAAATTATTTGTCACACACACACATATTGCCTGCTGAGCTTCTAAGATAGGACTTAATAATAACTTAATCATTGAAGAAGAACGCATGAAAAGAATAAAACATAAACATTATCAATATAGGAAGAGCGTGTAAAGTTATTTTTCTCGATTTGATATCAAGATTTACTTTTTCTTGTCTGAGTGTTTCAGGTTTTTAAACGAGCGTGCATGCGGCGACATGCATGATTTGCACTCTTAACTCTTAAACCGCTGTCTCGGTTGTGTGACGGACGGATGACAGTGATGCTTGAAAGTGTCTGATTGCTATTTTTTCCTTTCTGTTTTATCAGTTAGCACAGCCCCCCAGCTCAAACCGGTGAGTACAACAGATGTGAGTATGAAATGGGACACACACACACACACACACACACACACTCACACAGCACAATATTAAAAAGCAATGCACTAATCGTCTTATTTAGAGTTATTTACCTGCAGCTAGCAGTCTGTTGTTCCATATAAGGCAGGATAAGCTATATTGCCAAAAGTATTTACTGGTCTGCCTTCACAGATATATGAACTTGAGTGACATCCCATTCTTAATCTATAGGCTTTAGTATAATGTCGGCCCAACCTTTGCAGGTGTAACAGCTTCAACTCTTCTGGGCAGACTTTCCATAAAGTCTTGGAGTGTGTTTATGAGAATTTTTGACCATTCTTCCAGAAGCGCATCAGGTCAGGTCAGACACTGATGTTAGATGAGAAGGCCTGGATCCCCTTTTCTGCTCTTATTCCTCCCAAAGGTGTTCTGTCGGGTTGTGGTCAGCACTCTGTGTAGGCCAGTCAAGTTCTTCCACACCATCCATGTATTCATGTGGGCATTTGGTAACAGGAAGGGGCCATCCCCAAACTGTTCCCACAGAGCTGGGAGCATGAAATTGTTCAAAATGTCTCGGTATGCTGAAGCATTAAGAGTTCCTTTCACTGGAATTAAGAGGCTGAGCCCAACTCCTGAAAAACAACCACACCATAATCCCCCTTCCAGCAAACTTTACACTTGGCACAATGCAGTCAGACAAGTACTGTTCCCCTGGCAACCACCAAAGCCAGATTCATCCGTCGGATCGCTAGATGGAGAAATGTGATTCGTCACTGCGGAGAACCCATCTCCACTGTTCTAGAGTCCAGTGGCAGCATGCTTTACACCACTGCATTTGGCACTTTGAATTGCATGGAAACCCATTCCACAAAGCTCTCTGTGCTCTGTTCTTAACTCTGAGTTGCTATTGTTCCCAAACATTTCCGCTTTGTTATATTAACACTAACAGCCAACTGTGGAATATTTAGTAGTGAGGAAATTTCACAACTGGACTTGTTGCACAGGTGGTGTCCTATCATGATATCACACTGAAATTACCCCAAGTCCTGAGAGCGACCCATTCTTTCACAAATGATTGTAGAAGCAGTCTGCATGCCTAGCTGTTTGATTATATACACCTGTGACCATGGAAGTGACTGAAACACCTGAATTCAATAATTGGGATAGGTGAGTGAATGCTTTTGGCAATGTAATGTATGTGTGACACACACTCATCAGCGACACAGTCCTGCCCCTGATAAATACTTTTAATATTATAATTTAAGGCTAAACTAACATTGGAACAAATAAAAACAAAAATATAAGTATATATAACTAAACAGCAAAACTTTAACTGAAAGATGTAAAACTACTGTCTAAACTGAGTGGAACTTTAAAGAGATGAAGCTCAGAGGATATGAAAAATTGAAATGGAAAGCACAAAACTGCAACTCTGGTGCTCGGTTTAGTGAACATCTATAACATATAAATTAAAACACAACACTCAAAAGTATCAAAACCATTTTTAGTTCTTTGTTTTCGCTTTTCACTGACTTTCTCTCCCTCTTTTGTTTTTTTGTTTTTTTTCGCCCCTCAGGTTGGAAAGATCTCCAAGAACAAGAAGAAGAAGCTGAAGAAGAAACAGAAGCGGCAAGCCGAGCTTCTGGAAAGGCGAATGCTGGAGATTGAAGCCCTGGAGAGAGAGGCAGAGAGGAGGGAAGAGAAGGCCAAAGAGGGAGGGGAGAAGGCGCCGCTCGACCGCAACCTGCCTTCACCGCTGCAGCCGCCGCAACCGCCTCCGGGCCACAGCACATCCCTGGGAGACAGCGACGATGACGACGACGATGAGGAGGACGGAGAAGACGAGGAGGAGGAGGAGGGAGGAGAGAGGCCCATCAGGCTGACTAATCATACATGTGAGTCATGACTGCATGGTGACTGTGAAGATAAGCAATTTTACTACATTCAGACTTTTTGTGAATCAATCAGTACTGCTTCAGCGTGTCAGATATGACTCAGGTGTTTTGATCATTTATAATTGTAATTGTTTGAAATAGAAAAATGCATAAAGACACTTTTATCATTATAATAATTAAAAGTGCATATATACACCTGTTATTATCATGTTATATGTATTCCTATATCCCGCTCCTCCTTCAAAAGGTTACCACGACTACGGTCCAGCAGAAAAAAACTCAAATACCAGTTGGCGACATCTTCGGCTCATTTACATTCCCTGTCAAGTCTGCTTAATGTTTGTTTGGTGGTTTCCTGTGATCCTGTAGGCTATTTATAGGCTGTGTAAATTAGTTTGCTACTTGCAGCGAATCTGCTGCATTGCCTCCTCACAGCCTGTTTTTCGGCGCTCTGAATCATCGCCGGCATTTCAGATTTCAGATGAACTTAATTTGCCACTTTGTCTCAATTTAAATGAGACAAATTTGCAAATGACTCTGATTATCAGGCGGGCTTGAATGTTGCAAAAAATAAAACACTGTTAATCGGAAGCCTGAAGACAAGCTGCAGAAAGTCGAACATATATTCTTCTCTGCGTCCGATAACTGTTGCTTATCTGTTAGTTATCTCTTATTTGTACTCTATTTAAGCTAAAGGAAACGTTTCCTGCAGCCCGGGGATATAATTGCCAAGCTGCAACGTTCTGGTTGCAGTTATTGTTTCCAATCAAATACACTGAGGGAAAAGTGAGCAATTAATAAAAAAAACTGGATTCAGGTTGTGAATAGCTAGAAGGTGATTTTTCCCAAAGCAGATCTTGGCTTTGACAGATCTGCGTCACGTGTGAGTATTTGTATGGTTTTGGTTTTAGTCTGTCTGTGAATGAATAGGATGTGGATTGGCTCCAATCACTCAACCCACGCTAGTCCTGCTGTGTATGGAAGCCTTGGCTGATTCACGAGAGGAAAAAAAAGAAAGAAAGAAAGAAAGAAAGAAAAACGTCTTTCTCCGTCTCCCTCCTCCACCCTCTGTCTCTGCACCTTCTGCCTCTTTCATTCTTGTATTCTTGCTTTTGCAACCTTCACTCCAATCTTTCTTCTCTTTTCATGCTCCTTTTCTCTCTGCCTACATCTTGTCTGATTCCACTTACTGTACATCTTCCTCCCGCCCACCGACTGTCTATAATGTTTTCCTTTTTGCTCCATGTTAGGTGCAGCGCCTCCCCAGGAGCAGAGCGAGGCAACCCACATCACAGATGATGACCCTGATGAGGAGGTGGAGGAAGAAGAAGAGGAACCTACGCCTGTCGCTGAAAAAGATGCCCCTATTCCCCCCGCCTCAGAGGAAGGCAGCGGAGATCCAACACAAGCAGAGGTTGAGCCAGAAGAGGCAGAGGAGGAAGAGGGATTAAAAGGGACAGAGAATGAGAATGAGGAGGAGGAAACGGAAGAGAAGGAAGAAGAAGAAGAAGAAGAAGAAGAAGAGGAGGAGGAGGAGGAGGAGGAGGAGGAAGAAGAAGAAGAAGAAGAGGAGGAGGATAAAGAGACAGAGGAGCCAAAGAGTGAGAGCAAACCAGAGCAGGAGGTGGTGGTAGTGGTTGAAGAAGAGGTTTCAAAGAAGCAAGAGGGGGAGGAGGAGGACGAAGAAGAAGAGGAGGAGGAGGAGGAAGAGGAGGAGGAAGATGAGGATGATGACACGGCTACTGACCTCCTCACAGATAACACCTCCCCCATCAAACACCACAACAATAAAACCAATTCGGTCAAAACCAACGGCCATGTTTTGTTAGGCTCTGAGGGACTGAAACCAAACCCAGGCACGCCTCCGCCTCCTTCCCCCACCCCAGAGCCTCTTCTCTGCCCCCTGGTGGAGTCTGAGCTCAGCTACACAGACAGGGACAACTCTCTGAGCTCTGGTTATGAGATGTATAACGGCGAGCTGGGAGAGCCAGGACTCACCAACGGCTCCAGTGAGCGACATCTAGGTACAATTCCCATCTTTCCCGACTTGCCTCTGGATCCCGAGCCGGGAAACACCATTTGTGTCAGTACAGCAGACATTGAAGCAGGACCTTCACCCAACAGCCCCACTGCAGACCGCAGTCGCACTGTGTCCTCCTCGAGCACGGGAGATACACCAAAAGGTAAGATAGGATTACAGATTTTTAACGGAACTGCACACATAATTATCATTTTCAAAACTTATGGCTTTAATATTCAGTATGTAAGCGACGATGGCTGAAAAATAGTCCTGATTTTAATGATAGTGGGTGTAGCAGCCATCCAGTGCAGGTATGATATGAAAATTGGCCTTTTTACTAATAACATGCCAGACGTGATCAAATTAAAAATGTCAGTAACTGTTTTGTGATGGAGTGATGGGCTAAAACACTGTGACCACCGCCCACTAATGCACTGTCCACTCCAATCTCTCTCACCCATTGACTCATGTACACCTCTGTCACGTGAAGCACTGAGACATTAGCTCGCATTACCCGCAACAAAGAGGCCACTGACGCTGGGAAATTGCCACGAAGCTTTGCTCTTAGACTGCTCGAAATGCTTAGATAGGTGTGTGACCTGACAAAGACACTCAGTAATCATTATTAAAGTGGCTCTTGAGGCAGTCCTGATCAGATGAGTTGGACTTTGTTGCTGATTAATGGTTTATCTCTGTTTAAACCACTGATGGTCAGGGGTACTCCACAAGCTCTGGCCATGTCATCTGGCAACAACAAAAAAGTTGCTCTTAACTAAGCTGGATTGGTTTAGTTCATCAGACTCCCCAATAGCTCCAGCACAGAGAGACACCAGCCAAGCAATCTCCTTACAGCGCAACCATCAAATGAAATAACTGCCGACGAGTTAATTTGCGAGTTTTACCCGTTGTTGTGTAAGCACTGTGACAATTCACCACATCGGTGTACGTATTAACACAGCACTTCAACATAAGACAATTACTAAAGCACATCAACGGTAGCACTAATTCATTTTATTCATTTCTGCCACTGTTTGAAACCCATAAAAAAGCCATTTAATGATTTTTTAAAATCTAATTTTACTGGTTATTCATGCTATTTGTTTTGGCAGTAAATTCATTCCCCCCATAGCCTGGTGAAAAACTGTTTGTTTGAGTTAGTCTTCTTGCTTTAGGTAATAAAAAAAATCCCAACTGGTACAATAACATTGTTTGTCTGAGCTGGAAAAATAAATTTTTATTTCTTTTTTTAATACAATATAACATTTACAATTTCTCCTGCTACCACCATGTTTCTTGTTATACTTGCCATCAAATTTATCCTACACCTTATGATGTAGTCTTGTTATTCACCTCAACAGTGGTTATAACATTTCAAGCCATCAATACATGTGTTTTAATTCATGAGGCTCAGAGTTTCTACCATTATTTATTGTTATGAACATATAACAGGAGGTACGGCTCATAGAGTTGAAGAAAGGAACCTATATCCCTCTGCTATTGCAGAGGCCTGGGTTCAGATATGCTCTGGGCATTCCCAACAGCTCTCTCCTCCGGCTTTCCTGTCTACTCTCAACTGTCCCATCATAATAAAAGCTAAAAAGCCCCCCTGAAATACTCAGACATTATTTAGGATCTCACTGAAGTGCTTTTCTGAAGTACATGTTGTGGTTCAATATCACCAGTTGGCTCTAAACGTTTGCTTTAATTACAGGATTTATCTCCAACTTCAAACAAGTCCAAGTCTCAGTTAACTTTGTGCAGTGCAGTGGTTCTAACTACACAACTCTGTTGAACATATAAATGAATTTAAACTCATTATTATGAACTGTTATCATAAGGTCTTATTTTAGTTGCTTTTGAAGTTTTATTGTTGTCCCATCTTGTTTTGTCATAAACATAGCATATTTAAAATATCACAGCATGATTTTTATATGTAAAATAAACATAATATAACATTCAAACATCTTTTATTAAAACTAATATTAATAATAAAAAGTAGAATTTCAATCATTTATTGATCCATTTAAAATATTCATTCTAAAAGTATATTTTAATATTTAACTTTGAAGCCTAACAGTGTGTAAAAATAATATCCTGAATTATTTAAAAAAAAAACTGAGTGAATATATGATAAGACCACTGTGTACAGCCAATACTACATTTCAGTTATTTTCATCTGCATTAATCTGATTGCTTTCATATAGTATTGACACGATTTTGTTTTGCTGCACTTCATCTCAATATTATTGATAAATTTTACTTAAAAATTGAGACCGGCATCTTACGTACTTTGATAGATCACCCTAACATGAATAACCACTGCTGTGTTTTGACCTTGAATTATGTTATTACTTTGTAGTATAATATTCTCATTATTACATTTTAGTGTCCAAATACATTTAGGGTTTTATTTTTGACCTAACATCCATTTACAGCCTTCATTTTAGTATCAGTAAATGAATTAAGGTGCCAAATTTCTCATCACATCACTTGTTTACATGGCTTTGTGATACTGTCTGTGGATGCTCATGTAACTTGATGACTGGCATGATTTCCAGAGAAAAACCTGAAATGATCCTTGTTTTAAATGCATGCCTATTCGAACATTACAATGCATAAACCCTGTCTCCTACTGTATGTGTTAATCCCACGCTGTCCCGTTATGTCCCCCGACAGTCAGAGCCAGAGCTGCAGATCTTCTGATCAACCCTCTAGATCCGCGCAACGCAGACTCTATTCGAGTCAAAATCGCTGATCTTGGGAATGCATGCTGGGTGGTAAGAAAGCAGCTGGCGTTTGATATAATTTCATTTTGACTATTTTTTACACAGTCAAAGGTGAAGCCTTTTTATGTTCTGTTGAAAACAAAAAGAATAATGAGATATACAGCGCCTATAACCAGAAGTGACCACGGGTGCATTATGCTGTAGTTTTTAAAGACATAATAGCTCACATTCATACTCAGAGAGTCCAGAGAGTTTCTGGAGGTGCATTCTGTGTACCCTGTATAAATGATTGTTATTCACTGTAAGAATTCATATTTGAAACCTGTGTAGGCGGGCAAGTCGCCACAGGTTGCACAGGTCCAGATATTTTAATGAGGTTTAGAGAGGAAAACAAGAAGCAGCATAACATCAAACTCTGAGTTTCCTTCAGTGGTCCAATTACAGCTCTGCTTTCAGCAGGCTTTTTTTTTTTTTTTTTTTTTTTTTTTTT
>VUQG01003477.1:25513-41636 GCA_015106755.1 Etia nguti
CAACAGAGACAAAAAAAAAAAAAAAAAAGCCACAGAAGCAATTCTGTGACTGTTTCATGGGTGGTGGTGTACAAATGACCAAAGCTGTGTCACTGTTCAAACACTTATTGTCGTCACAGATTAGTTAAAGAATTTTCTTATTCACATTTAGGCAGCTTATACATTGACGTTCCTCACAGTTTCATTCAGACACCCCCACAACACTTAGTCCAAGTGCTGTAGGCTGCTGCCTATGTAAAAGATTTACATAAAATGGCATAAAGTACATCTTAAAGAAGCTATAAAAATTTCCTGCATCGGTTCTTACCTGACGCAGCACCACAGCTGTGAAGACAGCCTTAAAGTTGGCAAGGTCGCGGTCACTGAGCTGGGCTACGATGCCAGCATCCAGCAAGACCAGCTGGATAGGACACGGCGCTGGTCTGACACTGACCACCACCGTGTCCAACAAATCAGTGAGCGTGGTTTTCCCATGGTGCTCCCCTGAAATACCAGTACCGTCTCCCGATCCAGCGAGAGGACCCTGACACTGGACAAGTATGTTGCCTGGATGAAGATCCCCATGGACGAAGTTATCCAAAAAAACCTGGAATACAGAAGTTTACATGTCACATGATAGCATTCTGCACACATCCTTAAGTATATAAAACATTTATCGTTTACACTAATTGCCTCGGGTTGTGGATCTTACCATTTTCAGCAGCGTGTCTACTCCCATCTTGGCTATCCTCTGCTTCACCTCCTTGGGTACCTCGGAGCTCAAGTAGTTTGAAATGGGTTCACTCTCCTGAAAACGAAGCTGAATATTAACTGAACTATGCCGTCATCATTTAAGGACCTCAATTACTTGCAGATCATTATACTCACTTCAAAGGTTTCTACTAAGATGCTTCTGGTGACAAATGGTCGCAAAGGAGTAGGGAACTTCACATAATCAAAATCACGGAAATTCGTCTGGAAACGCTCTATGTTTCTGGCTTCAAAACGGAGATCAATCTGAAACGCATGGAAATCGAACCTAAGTGTGACCTGTCTTAGTACACAGAATGCTACAGCTCTATTTAAAAGTCATGTGCAAAGTCAAAAAAAGCTTGTGCCAGGTTAAATGCAGGAGTCTGAATATTTTTACATTACCTGTTTGGTCATGAGCTTCTCAAACTCCTCCACTATCTCACACATACTGAGCCATTTGAGTCCAGGCAGGCAGTGCAGAAGCCAACTGCCCGCTTTCATGAGCAACAGGTCTATCTCCACTTGTCTCCTCACTCCTGGATGGACAACCTACAACAAACAAGATACGACTTATACACACCCAACATAACGTGCAAGAAAAAACAAACAAAAAAAAACCCTCACACAGCGTGTTCTGCTTTATTTACACTCTATGACTGTGATGTGAGATCTGTAGGAGGGGAAACAATCTTGCAAGACTGACCTTGATTGCCACAGGTATCAGGCGCTCCTCCTGCTGACCATCTAGAAGACTTTTCTCATCACTGCTCTCTTCCTCCCCGCTCCCCCTCCAGAGCTGCCTCAGAGATCTTGCCATGCCCCCTAAACCAGGGATCTCCCAGGCTTCCAGCAAATCTTCTTTTTCCATCTCTTCTACTATTGACTGGAAAGCTGGGTCCTCCACTTGGTCCACCTTGGCCCAGCCTCGGTATACCTGTGCAATGCATCCTGATCCCACCGGTTCTTTACTCTGAAACACAAAAACCCTTCTCCAGCCCTCCCCAAAAGCCCTCCGGAGGCACTGCTTGGTATGAGCCCAGGAGTGAGGGCGTACCTTGACGTGGAGCCTAGAGAAACGGTCGCAGAACTCTTGAGAGAAGATGTCTCGCCTGGTACTTGCCCACTGCCCCAGCTTGATGAAAGTAGGACCAGAGGTCTCAGTCACCCACAGCAAAGCATCCAGCCAATGAGGCATCCAGCGGGTAAACACCAGAGCCAAGGGGTAAAGGAGAAGAAGGGGGAAAAATTTGAAGAGCAGAACCAACGCCCGGAAGCTGAGGCGAAGATAAAATAGAAATCTGTGCACTTGGATTTTAGCTAAAGACTTTTTTTCCAAAGCCTGGGGTTGAACAAGAGCTTCCTGGCATCTGACTGCACTTAAAGAACCGTTGACTGCACCCCAACATAGCAGTGTAATCTTGGGTATGCGGGTTAAAATCTGCCCCCTTCTAACAAAACCGGATCTGGTGTTCTGAATCAGTCCAAGTCTTGCAAAGGAGCCTGCTCTCTGCAAAGTGCACCTCAAGCTGAGGAGGGCTCCTCTTGCTCCAAAGGCTATCGTGATCATCATGTCACACAGCTGCTAGCTCAGTCCAGCAGCTGAACGAATCCACATGTGCTAGTTTTGTATTGCGAAACACCTTTTAGGAGTCATCTGTAAGATATGATCTTTGCTCTCTTGGTAAACATCGCAGGTTTTACCCAGAGGATTACACTTTAAAGTAAAGATGCAAACTAGATTAGTGCTACAATAGGCTACAAGCATATTTAGCTATTTTTCTACAATTTAGTAGCAATATTTGAACTTACGGTACTCGGTAGTTACTGCAGTTTCTTGACAGACGAGAAGAAACTCGATGACTCTTTTTACTTATGTGGACAACCCAGACATTTAATGCTTCAGCTGGCGTTGCTGTGCCGGCTAATTAAATATGTATTTCCTCGTTTCCATTGATAACACAACATCCATGGAAACATTGCACTGACAGTCTACGTCCGGATATGACGCTATAGCAACAAGGTCACGTGGTTTTATCTTAAAGGTGCAGTGACAATAACGAAAAAAAAACTTTCAGCTGTTGCGTTTAAAAACACAATAAAAACACGTTTAGTTTTTCGTGTCTTCACCTTTTATCCCACACAGTGTGGGTCTGTCTCGTGTCACGCTTCTGTATTTAAGAAATTATAATTTTTGTCAATTTAACTTGCAGAAGCAATGGCTCAAATTAACCTCCCTATTGTGCATGCGCAGTCTGTTGCAGGTGCTTCTTACTATATTGAATTATTTCCAAAAGCACACGATTAATAATACTAGAAAATGCATTTCCCGAAGAAACTGCAGTGTGGATGCTGATAGCTGAATGTTTTGAGCTGAAATGAAATAATTGCTGAATGTTAAGTTAAAAATGTTGAATGAGTTTGGAAAATACAGAATTTGCTGACGTTCACACAGAAGAAGAAGTTTAAAAATAGCTGAACGTGTTTAAAATGGAGATGAGAAAAAGCTGAGTAATGACAAAAGAAAATTTAGAGTCAGAAAACATCTGAATGAATATGAAAGGTTCATATTCTTTGAATCACTGAATGACTAAAATGTGATCCCTCTACTTGGATCCACACAGTTCAAAAAGTTTACATCTCTGAGCTTTGAAACACACATTGTTGGAAATGGAACAACGATGGCTACGTTTTGAGGGTAAAATGATGGCTGTAGACCAAACGCTGTGGACACAGCAGCAGTTTAAAGAGAAGATTTTAAGATACATTTTCCCCCTCCTCCCACTCTAGCAGTTGACCTGTCTCACTCTAACCGTGTCATTGTCTGGGTAAAGCAGCAGCACCTGTGTTCCTGGCGTCTCCACCCCTGGGCGGGGCCCTGGGGGCACTACAGGATTGACTACACCTGTGAGCGATTAGGCTGCGGGGATATAAGCTCAGCGTGTGCAACCACTCTTCGCTAGATCGTCAGCGCACTTACGTTAGTGAGGGTTTTTTCTTAGCAACTAAGCATGGAAATGTTTTGTTCTCAGTTAGCTCCTGGACGGTTTGTTGCTCAGTTTGCCGCCTCATGTTATGGTTGGACGCTGGACTCACTCTCCTGCCTGCCCCCTCTGCCAGCCCTCTGTGAAACACAGGTTGTTTGTTTGGGCTTCTTTGGGATTTTTCTCCAGACCGACTACCCCCTCTGTCTCCGCTATTTTGAAAGTAAGACTGTCGCGTATGAAACTTTCTGTGTACTGGACGGAAGTGAGACTAATACTTGTCTCCTCGTTTCAGAGACTTGAGCACATAACCTTCCCTGATTCTACTTCTCCTGTTTCCCGGGTTCCTGCTCTGGATTTTTACCCAGTGTCGGGTTCTCACCCAGATCCACGACAGTCCCAAGGCTCCCTCATGGATTCCCTCACTGCCTTGAATATCAGATAGTAACTGTTTGATTCATGACATGCCTTTTTAGTTTGTTTAAACCGTGCTTTACTGAGGTCTCTTGTTGGTGAGGTATTCAGTGTAAAATAGGAATTCAGAGTTGTGCCTCGCTTTTAGTTCTTTTGAATATTTTCATAGCTAAGAATAAAGTTCGTTTCTGCCGCCTTGAATTTGTGTTAAAGGTTAATCATATTAGTCTGGCGCTTGCCTAGTTTCTCTGACCTCTAAATTGAGTCTATTCTTTAGTTCTAATCGTCGCCAGGCTTTTCTTTAGTTTATCTGCTGCATTGTGCAAATAAAACGCTGTTGCTGCATTTTCACTCCTCGCCTCCGGGTGGTATCTGCACTTTGGTCCACACCTTGTTTGCAGGCCTGCCGTATGTCAACGTATGTGGAAGTAGTTGGAATGAAAGACGAGTAAGTTGAATGAGGATTTGAAGATTCTCTCATTGAAATACATTACATACAGTTTAAAAAAAAAATAATAATAATAATAAAAAAAAAAGTGTGTGTGTGTTAAAAATGAGAAAAATACAAGCACACGTCCAAAAGAAGAGGAATCTAACGGTGGTTGAATGGTTATTCTAAGTTGAATGGTATTGAAGGAGAGAGCGACCAAAAACGTACGGAAGATGTAAAGTAGAACAATACTGTGGATGCTTAATCAGCATCCACACTAATGAATGTCTGTGTAAAGACGTCATCTGATCCATAGATGGAGACATATCACGCACGATTCTGGGAGCCTGTTCAGTCTGTTTTTCCTGCTCGTCTCTTACAAGAAGGATGCGAGGGAGAAAAAACGGACGTACGAGGGTCAGAGAGGTGATCTAATTAATGTAATTGAAATACTAGAACACCGTAAATGCTGACTTTAAGAAAGGATACAATTTTATGATGTAATTTAGCTACATAGCTACAATCTAATAAAATGTTTTTAAAAAAAAGTACATTTAATGGAATCAGGTTCAAAGAAATGTGCTCGATTGATATACATTCCGTTTACACCAAAGATATTGTCATTGATGATTATTACTTTGAATAAATAAACCGTTGATTTTATGTTTCAGGTGAAGTTTACTCAATTTTTGTATAATGAAAAGAACTTTTTTTGTGTGGTATCATTAAAACAGGGCCAGTTGCTCATAATGCTGTACAATAAGTCTTTTGTTTTATAACCAAGTATTCCTTAAGAAAACAAGGGTTACTGCAGGACTTGAGGCGACTATTGCTGTGATTGAAAATAGAAGTAAGGTGACAGGTTACAGGAGTAAGAAAGAGGAAGAGAGAATAAGTTATGAAATCTCAAACAGTTTTGTTATGTTTGTTTTACTCTTTATGGGGAAGTTGAGAAGTCTTATTTGGAAGTAGCAACTCTCTGTATGACTGTAAACGATGGCTTTCTCTGAAAAGCTTTGACAGTTATTTTCTTGATTTGCTGATAATTAAAAAATTAAAAAAAATGTTCACAAAAGCAAGTGCAGTGTGACAAAGAATTGTATGTTTTATCTAACATAAATCAAGAAAACTACTGATAATCTGTTTTTAAAAAAAAGCAAAACAAAAAAAACATAGAAAGTCTGACATTTGTGATATAAAATCATAAATAATCAAAATCATGTTTATTGGTGAATAAGATAAAAAATATTTATATAAAACATAAGTAATTCAATTCTAAGTCCTGACTGACAGATAAGTGTTCACAGTATTTTGTCTGGCCATTATTGGAAGTGCCAGGATATTCCTGAACAAAATTCCTTAGAGAGTGCTCAGGCATTTCTTTATTATTTTTCCGTAATCATGGATAGCAAGTAAAACAGCTTCCAGGATAACAGGCTAAGGGAAAGGGCAGCACAGGGAACAAAACAGACTTTGGGTGTGATTTCAATGTCACTTCCTTTGCTAAAAACAGAGGTCTTGCAAATAGCCTACTATGCACCATCAAGGACTGAGAACTTGTTTGAGTTGTGTTCATAGTGATGATGTGGGTCCCCTGGACAGCGGGCTCAGTACACTCTCAGGATCCCAGCTGTAGGCTTGATAGAGGACTCGCAACACAATAAGGTGGGATAAACGCCAAACAGATGTTGCTAGCCTCCACCTTCCACCCTATTACCCCCACAGCTATTGAAGGACAAGCTAGGCTTTTTAGATCTCTCTTGCACTTCAAAGGGGAGGTCAGGGTTTAGGCTCAGAGGTCAGCAGGATAGTTGCTTTGCTGAAGTGATGCTGTTTGAAACTTTGTGAAGGCACACCCAGGCCTGATTACTGTCAGACCTGTTCAATCAAAAAATTACTTAAATAGAACCTGTGTGACAAAGTGAAGTAGGCTAAAAGATCTCAAATAGCTGCAAATCACGACACGAGCAAAAGAAACAGCTGACCAACAAAGTAATTGACATCTATCAGCCTGGGTTACAGAGCCATGTATAAGGCTTTGGAACTCTAGTGAATCACAGTGAGAGCCATTATCCACTAACAAAGAAAACTTGGACCAGTGGTGAACCTTCAAAGGAGTGGCCAGCCTACCAAAATTACTCCAAGAGTGCATCAACTCATCGGAGAGGTCACAAATGAACCCGGAACAACATCTAAAGAACATGTAAAGAAATCCCATGGGAGGGTTTCCGGGAGAAAAGAACCTTTTGGAAGGTTTGAGTCTGGTGTAAAACTAATACAGCATTTCATAAAAAGAACATCATATCAACAATCAAACATGATGGTGGTAATGTGATGGTCTGGGGCTGCTTTGCTGCTTCGGGACCTGAACAATTTGCTGTAATTGATGGAACTATGAATTCTGCTCTCTACCAGGAAATAATGAAATATAATATCGAGCTATCAGTTTGTGCAGCAGGACGATGACCTGAAATACACCTGCAGGTCCGCCTCTGAATGGTTGGAGTGGCCCTGTCAAAGTCCAGACTTAAATCTGGCTGAGATCCTTTGGCCTTTTGACCTTAAACAGGCTATTCATGCTCGGAACCCCCCCGGGGTGACTGAATTAAAACAACTCTGCAAAGAAGAGTGGACCAATGAGCCAGTGTTATGAAAGACTCCTTATCTTCTGGTTATCACAAGCACTTGATTGCAGTTTGTGCCAAGAGTGGGACAACCAGTTACAAAGTTTGGATAAATTTTTTCCCCTCTCTAAATAAAATAAACACTCAAAAAAACTACATTTTGCATTTACTCTGGTTATTTTTGTGTGATTAATTCTTTTTTGATGAAATCTTTAAGTGAGACAAATATGCAAAAAAAGAAAAAAAAATTAGAAGGAGGCAAATACTTTTTAACAGCGGTGTATGTGTGTTATTAGTTATCTATGGTTTAAAAAACTACCACAGAGTACAAACTCTGAAACATGAATCACCCAGAGTCAACACATGACTGTTGTACAACTTTACATTATATATGTTTTCGTATTTTGGTGCTTTGACATTCTTGTTTACAGAAACAGTCATACCAATAAAGCATATTTCAATTTTAATAGACCCATTATGCAAAAAAAAAAATGCAACTAATGCTTGATTAAAGTATATAACACCTGCAGGCACTCACAGAGCAGTTCTGCTGTTAGGTAACATTTTTCAATCTAAGATGTGACTTTAGTGAATGTCTTACATCAAAATGTCTTGGGCCTCTTTAACATCTATTTCACTGCATGTTCATGTGTGGTTTTTGACAGGTTTGGAAGAATTTATGTCTTTATGCTTCCAATAATGCACTTACTAAAGAGAGAGTGTGTGTGGGTTTGAACAAGTTCATATTTAATGGCCCTGGTCATCAGTATGCCTGTCCGGTCTTGTTTTCTGCTTTCTCCACAGGATCATTGAGTTACCCTGCAGCCTTGGCCTTAAGATGAGGAGCTGAATACCTCAGTCTGTATTTCCTAACACAGGCTAGGTCAGTAATCAGCTCAAACCATTTTCTCTCTGAAATCTTACCACACAGACACAGTGCATTTGGAGTACTTAACTACCTGTGGTTGTGGTTGCCACTGCTTTTTGGTCACATGTGAAGTCTTTGAGAAGATAAAACTGATTAATTGGCTCCCGGAGTTGGATTTTTATTTATGTATTCACTTGCGCTCAGCTTTGGCCCTTCCTGCGCCATTCTTCCAGTTTTCCCCCCCTCCACTCGGTTTCCCTAGCAACCAGGGCTCCAATCGCCCGGCCAGCTGCAGATTAGTTCAGCAGTGGGGGGTTTAGGTGGGTGGGAGGAGTTGTGGTGGTGGTGGTGGTGGGGGGGGTGATGATGATGGAAAATGAAGGCGGAGAGGAGAGAGAGCGAGAGGAGGAAGGAAGAAGGGGAGGGGGTGGCTCGAGGGAAGGAGGGGTGGGAAAAGTTTGAGAGGGAGAGTCAGTGTCACTGAGAGATAGGGAGTCTATGAGTGTACGTTTAAAAGCTAGAGCGCAGAAGGAGCCGTAAAGGTTTTAGTTCGCAGGCTGAACACTGGAGAAGAGCGGAGGAGGCGGCATATCACTGACTTTGTGACTTTTTCAGAGTATTTTTTGTACCCTGCACCCAGTGTCTTTTCTCTGTGTGTATACGTGGGAGGTACTGACAAGGGCAATGTGAAGTGAGAGAAGTGAGAGGCAGGGGTAAGGCTGCTCAAACTTCAGGAAGAGAGAGAGAGAGAGGAAGAAAGGCAAACTACTCTGATGCAAAGGAAGCATGCAATTGGATGTTGTCTTCTGCGGGGTCAGGATTCGCAAAATGAGAAACTGCCCAAGGAGCACTTCACCAGGGCTCACCCAGCTCAGAAAGGTAAGATTTCACTTCTCACGTGTTTCTGCAAATTATTGTTTTAACTGAACTAAGTGAAAACTTTTTTTTTCCTGGGAAGCTACAGCGGGGTTTTTTTTTTGTTTGTTTTTTTTAAAATTAGTATTGGCAAAGGATTTAAAGTCATCTCTGTGCGTTTACACGTCGTCCTCACATATAATGCTTGTTTGCGTAAAGACTGTCTTTGCGCACATGCCTGCTCAACGGTTGTCAGCTCTCAGCGTTTATTAAATGAAAACAGCGTGTGGGTAGATGGTCTGGTGACAATTTGGATAATGGTCAAAGTGTGTGCTGCATTCCAAACTTGGCTTGTTAAGGGAGAGAGAGACAGAAAAGAGAGGAGAGGATAAGTGAGATGAGCATTCTTCACGGTGAACAAAGGCACCTCTTCATGCATTGCTTGTATTGTTGTGAGGGGGCAAGCTGGGGTGGAAACCTCAGGTAGTTCCAGAAAAAGTCAGCTTACCAATATCTGGAAATGATCTGTATGCAGGAGTATGCATTGGTGAGAGTGTGCAGCTGGGACAAAATGTCATTACACCTGAGAGCCTGCAGTTCATATGCTATGATATACTGTATGTGCCGTAGTTATTAAACAGAGGTCCACAACAGTACTTTTTTCTTTTCTTATTTTCAGATTTTCCAATTTAGCAACCTTTTATCTTTTGACTCTAGTTCACAGGACAGTGTGGATTTTGTAGATATCCACATCAATACCTGTTAACTATCTCTTTAAATATATAGACAAGTTGCACAGTAACCATGGAGAAACAGAAACCAACCAGAAGGAATCTTTAAAAAAAAAAAAGGATGAATGAATGAAAACATAGCGCATCACAATGTTGGCTTAGGCTGCAAAGTAAATATAGGGCATAGCTGTAAAATTACAATAGTATTTACTACTACAAAATCACCACCTACATATAAAGAGGTCATGCTGGTGAATTATTGTTAACTTTAACTTACTGTAATATGTTGATATGTCCCAGGAGATAATAAAAAAAAGCACCATGATGTTATATTCACTGTAAATAAACAGTCTTTTTTATGTTCCTTCTCAGAATGTGGCCTAAAGGCTGAGCAAAAATCTTGAATGCATTTCGTACCTCTTAAAACATTTACATCATTAAATTTGTTTGGAAATATTCTGAAACTTGCTGGAGAAACTTCACCTTTCCATCACTGTTGTACTGATGATATGTGGTATTGCCAAGAAAGTGGAACGGCAGCCGTAACTTCTGCTCTCCGTTTCCTTCAGTGAATATGGTTGCTTTTTGTGTTGAAAGACAGTTGAAGTAGAAATGCCCATATAAGACGGTTATATTTGTCTGTGCTTTGGACCTATGCAGTCTAAAGATGCAGCTACTAATCGTACGTGGTGGCATTAGCACATAACTTTGCGCTGAACGTGAATACTTCTGTCTCATAAAAACAACACATTCTATGGCATGCACATGCAGTATGAAAAACACAGCTCTACTATGCCACTAGTGGTCAAAGAGCCAATAATACACCTTTAAGTTTGATACTTTCTGTTTCAAAGCAGATTGTAAAACAGAAGGATCTACTGCCATGTCCTGTAAGCAAAAGATGGCTATCAGTCAGCCAATATAATCCATCCCAGTGGATTCCTCAAGTCTCCTCGAGTATTTCAGTCTGTTGGGTGATCATTAAATCCTAGAACAAAATCCTTGGAACATGCAGCACTGGAATATTTATATTTCTGACTGAGGCGCAGCCAAACGTTTTTTTTTTCTGTACTTTAGGTTCATGTTGGGGTAAATGAACAGCTTTAGTAGGTCAGCGGGAGTTTTACTGAGCACAAATCAGCATTCCTCCACTCCGTCTCCTGTTTCTGTCTGTTGTTGTCTTCTATTTACTTAAATGGGTAAGGCTGGGACATTTATTGAATTGAGAACGCCAGACTCCCCCGGCGCTGCAGAGAGAAGGTTTATAGAGCTGGAGATAAAGACACAGGGACCGTCTGTCTGCTAGTCAGCAAACTTATAATAAGTGAGTTGCAGTCTTTTCCTGTGAACACATTGTGTCTGTCTCTGTGTTTGTGTCTGGTAGTAGTGTTACTATCATACACACACTGGCCTGGCAGATTGGATATTTGCATTCTGAGTTAAGATCAGAGGCTAATTGCCTCCATGGCTGCAGTGTAAGACAATATGCACTGTAGAGGAAAAGTCAGCACTTGTGACTTTGCATTCATCACACAGGATATCTACCCTCCCTATTTTTCAGTCACTCCCCCTCCTCTGTTACTCATTTTTGCTCTCAGCCATTTGCTCTGTGGATTTTTTCCACTTTTCCCTGTTTGACTTTTCACACCAAAATCCTGACACACTCATATCCGTGGCATTTTCACTCAGTGTCCTCGTCTATGTGTTCCCTCATGATAAACACACTTAGACACATCAACACATGCAAAGCACAAGGACTTAAATCTACTCAATGTTGGCTTTGAGAATTTTTCATCAGTATGTATTCATTTTGTGTGTGTGTGTGTGTTGGGGGGCAGGGGAGGGTATTCCTGAATGCTGAAACACCAGATGTTTAGTATTGTGACAAATTGGTCATCTTTCATGACAGGACCGACTTGTTATTTATTTATTTTTTTACTTGGATGCATACCAAAGTGGAGAAATCAGACTTGATTCATTGGAATGACTCACTAGAGTACGAGTTTGTCCAGGAAAGCAGCGTTTAGCTCCGTGCTGACGCAAAGGTCTCTATTTTGCAAGAAAGTTAACTGGGCCTGTTTTTACGTGGACGCACACTTTTCATGGACTTGTTTTGCAAATGTATCAGATAGCTGTGCACACATGAAGCCCGTGTACATATCTGTGTACTGCAGTTTCACTGTATTGTAAATTGTGTGCATATTTTTGCAGTGTTTCTATGTGTTTGTGTGTGTCCGTGACATCTGTCTCCTCTATTGTTTTCAACTCTGAAAAGTGACAGCAGGCCTTTAGGAGGTTACGGCCCATCCACCCCTCCTCTTATAGGCGCTCTGCTCTTGACAGCCACTCCGCAGGGTGGCGTGCAACTTAAAGACCCCCCCAGGTCAATCTCCTACAGCCGCTGTTGTTACCACACTGACATACCCTGAATGAACAAGCGATAGTCAAAGAATTCCTCTGGTTTCCAAGTTGTGGCGGCGGTGGGCATTTATCTGTGATGTTGTTAGATGGCCATGGCTTTAATCATAGTAAAAAAAAAAAACCTTTGATATCTCCTAAACTCTCTCTCTCACACACACACACACACGGATGCAAGAATAATTTGTACCATCTTAGAAACCTGGAATCCTGTGTCAACTCACATAAATACATATATTTATGCATGGATAATGCATACCATCACACTGGATACTGGAGTCATTTATCCAGTTGGCAGCTGGCCATGTAGTTTTCAAGTTCACCCGTAACCTTGACACACACACAGAAATTTGTGTGTCACCCCCCCCCCCCCAGCCTCTCGCATGCAAGCTGTCGTTCTGTCTGGCATCTTCACTCTCGTTCGGTGTCTGACTTATATTAAAAAGAGCTCTGACCACAGCCAGAGGGAAAATGTTTGCTGTGACACTAATTGGAACGTTTAACAGGACAAGGCAGGCTGAATTTTTGTCCTGCTGCACTGTTTACATAGACAGCAGTACAGAATGTGAATCTCTAGCAGAGAGATGGGCATAGACAGAGGCAGCTGCAGTTGGATGGCAGGTTGTTAGATGTGGCCTTGGAAAATCATCACGGGGAAACCAGTGCTGACAACCACCCTCCAAAGCCAAAGTGCCAGCCCCGTGTGGCTTTGTAGCCTGTGCCCATTGGCGGCGTGTGGCATAAACCCGAACACACACATGCACGCACATGCGCACACACACCACAAAAAAAACATGCAGAAAAACAGGCGCAGACAGATTCAAACAAAGACATGGAAATACAGGCGAGAACGTTTACAGCCTCACTGGTACAAAACCTTTCCATACACATCTACAAGCACTGTGTTTGAGCAGAAACATGCATTTACTCTTTGCTTAACATCCCCAACTTGGTGGGGGTAAAAAAAAAAAAAAAAATTACTTGTAGGCAGAGAAGGCTGCAGTCTGGAAAGGAATGTGTCCATCTGGGTTCAAAGTGTAATTATAATGTGGCTGTACACCTCATTGATTTGGGCTCAGGTTGCCTTGTTATGATGGGCATTCCAAGCAAAGTGGGAAAAGGTTAGTGCGCAGTTGGAATCTCTTCTCTTCTCTTCTCTTCTCTTCTCTTCTCTTCTCTTCTCTTCTCTTCTCTTCTCTTCTCTTCTCTTCTCTAAATTAAGGTTGTTTACCTGTGAATTTGGGGATCTACTCTAAAATGACAATGACAATTTGACAATTTATCTGGACCTGGAGCTGGCGATTTCATCAAAGTGTAACAACTTAATGAGTAGATGCCCCAGACAATCTGCAGACACAGAGCAGCTTTGATCATACCAAATCACATCTAAGCACTGTCTTGTTAGATAGAGAGAAAGTAGTAGTTGTCTCTTTGTCTGTCTCCAGCTTAATTATGGTTTTCATAATGTAATTTTTGTATTTTATTGCAAAACTGTATTGGCTGGTTTGCAGTTCTTTATAAATATCTAGTTTAGCAATATTTAACTAAAAAAACAGAAATTATAAGTCAGTTAGATGAACTCCTGGAATACTGACCAAATGAAACACTTTTATTCTTGAGGACACGACAGTGGAAATGCACGTCTTTACATCAATTTACTTTGGCTTGCTCTGCTGGTGCTAAACTCTCTTCATCCACCAGCGCTCTCAGCCCAGGCTCACAGTTGTCGGTCAAGGGGTGTGTGGAGGTCGAAAACGTCAGCTCTGACTCTGGAGTTTACACTCCGGAAGAGCACTTTCCCAAGCTCTCGCCTTTTTCAGCTCCCCCAGGGATTGGCGGCGAATTACAAAAATCTGTTTCTGTGCAGGCATGCAGAGGAGCAGGGGAGCAGGGGATGGGATGAAGGGGGTGGGAGCTCTGGTGGGAATTCTCAAGTGGAACCCTTAAAATATGAAACAGTGAAAAAAACAGGAAGGAGAAAGAGAGAGAGAGAGGATTTTTTGACATTGGAGCTCAACTCAGAGACTGCGGCTTGGAGGAGAAATTTGATCAGGGGCCCAGAGGATAATGTTAGCGTGCTCAAGAAGCCAGGTTATTGTTGAAAGGATGTGCAAGTCCACTCACTGCAGCACATTCGCTCAGGCTGAAGCTTTCTCTGAGAGGAAAGGTTTTACCATTAGGCTCAAGAAACCCACATTGTGTGTCAGCACAGTATAATATCAGATAGCCATAAATGCTGCTTACTGTTGGATGTGTTTTCCCCACATGAATTATGGCGTATAAAGTGAAGCTTCCTCGCATGTCTGTAAAATCCTGGCCTTTTGGGTGCTGTTGATAGCAGAGCCAGGTCTCAGGTGTCATGCCCTGGGATCGTTTCCATCTCTTTGAGGGCTTGGTAAAACATAGACATTTATGGTTGTGTGACAGCAGTAAGTGTGCGTGAGAGGCGCCTCTATCACTATGCTACTTGTGGGTGTTAAGAAATCATCTGCTGAAATTCATCATGTCAAATAGAAAGTCTCATTGCCTTTTGTTTGGCAAGATTTCCTGTCAAAGACATTACTTACTATGTCAGTGATAATTTATATGAGCTGCAACTACAGGTGCTCCTAGACCGAGGCCTTGTTTCTTAGCATAGGGTGAGCCCATTGTATTTGTGGGATAGAAGCTGAATGCTTTACATTTTAAAGGGGTTTGGTGACTTTTCTGCAAATAAAACTTTGAAATAAGGGAGTTGCTAACAGTACTCATAGAGATTTGGGAGTTAGAGTCTCATGAAGCTGAGATATTTGATAATTTAAAACTTTGATCTGCTGGCAGTGCTAGAAGACTGGATCAGTGACATCACATAGCCTTAATAAACGTAGAAATGATCTTAACTATACATCATATTTCTGTTTGGACTGAAAGTGGTGCATTGTAAAAAAAACGCAAACAGGCACCACTTTCAGTTTTTTATGTAAAAAAACTGAACATCTCCTGGTAATTTTCTACCAGGAAAACAGAGGCTTCTGTAAATGTGAAAAAACAATGTGGTGTTAAAGCATTGCAAAAAAATTACAAATAAATAAGGAAAATTCCTTTATTTAAAAATGGACACTATACTATATTTTGGTGGATTTTTTGTACTACCGTTTCATTAGTTCAAATGAAACACCGTGGATCCACGTTTCCATTGCTCAAGCTATGCTGCTCACTTAAATAAAACATGAAAAAAACCCAAAGCAGCAGAATAAAGGTGAATAAAGAAGTAGCAATATTTAAAGTATTTGAAATACTTGAACCCTTTGTTTGCAGTGAGAGAGAGCATGCACTTTTACAAGAAAAAAGAAATAATAGCAGCTGTTTTTCCAACAGTCCTTCCTTGAGTTTGGTGTTGAAAATTTGTTCTGTCTTTCTTCCTGTCTCTCTCCCCTCACCTCCAGCCGGTTGTGGCAGATGGCTACTCCTCCCTGAGCCTGGTTCTGTCTGAGGCTACTTCCTGTTAAAAGGGAGATTTTCCTTCCCACTGTCGCCAAGTGCTTGCTTATAGTGGGTTATGTCAGTGGTTCCCAAACTTTTTTTGTTAGGCCCCTCTTTCTTTTACAAGAAAAATCTTCGCACCCAACCCCCGCAGCTGTTTCTATGCGTTTGGGCCTTTTGTCCACACGTAAACGGCATTTCGAATCCCCGAAAACGGAGCTTTTTTTCTAAAACTCGGGCTACGTCCACACGTACACGGGTATTTTTGAAAACGCAGATTTTTCTATGCGTTTGCACCTTTCGTCCACACGTGAACGGCGTTTTCGGTCACTGAAAACGGAGATTTTCCTTCCAGGGTGGAGATATTTGAAAACTCTGTTTTTTCGTTTACGTGTGGACGAGGAATACAGAGTTCGCTACGCAACGTCAAAGGTGTGTGCCTTTTTTCACGTCAGGCTGTGCGCCACGTTATTGTTTACATGAGATGATTTTTTACAATGGCAGATAGTCAGATTAACAGTATTTTGTCTCTATCTTCAGTTTTTATACGCTTACATATACACACGCAGTTACTGTCCCTCCATTTAGAAAGGCAGAGGCGTCATGGT
>VUQG01003480.1:3159-13617 GCA_015106755.1 Etia nguti
CCATGGCGTCTCTGCAGAGGTCAAAATCTCAGCTCTGTTGTGTATGTGTGTAATTTTTTACTGTTCAGACTGGGTCTCACTCCCAATCACAGAAGCTGATGTCAGTGCAATGTCTTTAACCTTGACAACAAGGATGCAGAATTTGTGCATGTGTCCAAAATGCTTGTGAATGTCTTTGCTCAAAAAAAAAACAAAAACCAAGAGCAAACAAAAAACAAAAGCAGAGGATTTGTAATTTGCCTCAAGGCTTTTGGACATAAAAAACATTTTTAACCTTAGAAGGATTCTGACAGTAATAGGGTTTAACAGCATGTTATATTATTGAAGTAACAAACACATACTGTAATGGATGCACTACTATTTGTTGCTCTGCTAGTTTGCAGTAGTTGTGTTGTCTGAAATAATTTAAATAGCAACAGAAACCTTGGAAATTCATTATAAAATATTCTTTGTAAAAATTCATGATGCAATAACATTTCTTTTACCATAACCACAAAAACAGTGCTTGTATTGTGTAGCCTGTAAGCACTTAAAGTCAGAGTAAATGTACAGTGAATTGTAATGAGGTGCTGCCACCATGGACATAAACTGATTAAGAAGAACCTTTGCCTGAATTAAGCATGCATACACATATATGTGTGTGCCTAAACGACTGCAGTCATTCTGAGGCATATCCTCATATTCTGTAATTTTGGCATACTGATCAGGTTATTTTCCCCCCAAAAAAGACTAAGACCCAAACATGATATAATCTTGGTTGTGTTTGTGAGAAGAAGTGGCTCTCCAGAAGAAGATGGTAGTAGATTTTCACAGACTTTGTAAAGTGAAATCCTGAATCAGTCTATGCTGACTGATTTAGGGTTTCAAGTTAGAAAATCTTTTCTAGCTGAATCCTGTATCTCAATAAATCCTGTTCAGTCAGTCAATCTCAATACTGACATCATTACTCTAGTCCAGTCATATTCTTGTCTGCCTTTTTTTGAGCCAGTCAGTCTCCACTGTGTGGTTTAAAATCTGTGCTCTCCATCATTCTCCCTTTCAGACTCTTATTTGTGCAACCCACCTGCTTCCATCTCCACCTCACCTGAGTTACTCAGGGTCTCATCCAACCCTCAGTCTTCATCTTCACCACAACCAGCATCTAGACTCCTGGGGGTCCAGTCCTAAATCCTATCACCGCTGGAATTTCATTCTGCTATGATGGGTCATCAGAGTCTAATTGCCAAATACATTAATTAATTTCTCTATCACAATAAATCGTCTTCAATTCTTCTAAATGATTTCCCCTTATTGAAATGTAATCAGTGGGCAAACAACATTTTTTCCTAGTTGCAACGAGGTAGTCATCCTATTTTTACTGTAATATGACTGAGCCATTAGAACTCTGATATGAACTACTATCCCAGCATGTTCACAGAGACACTTCTACCATGCTGATGTTTAACTGATGTGCACCAGTTTCTTAAATCAGATGCTTCCTTACTTGCACTCACTATTTACATTCAGAAGTGGCTGAAATTGAGCAGTGTGACTTTATGCAGTTCAATGTAGGTAGAAGGTTTACTCCCAATGGTCCAAAGGTTGTGTGTGCAATGCTGCACACTTTCCCTTTGTGGGCACCATTTTGGGTACATGGAAGTGAAGGTACCACCACACTATTTTCTGCAAATAAGATGTGACAGCTAACACAACACTGATGGTCAAACACTGAGATTTGTGCCACCCAATACTATGTAGTGCACACAACACATCACATGAGCATATACCAAAGTAGTTGGTAGTAGCTGTCCTAATTATGCAAACTGGCACATTAGTAATGCGTACTATGTAGGTGTTATCAAGGTAACTTCTAATATGGGTTTAAATCCTATCTTCCTTTGCCAGATTTGCTGCTAAATCTAAAATCCATAATGCATCATTTACTAACTATAATCCACCCAAGCTCCAGCATCACATTATTTTTAGCTCTAGTCTAAATTTAGCGCGACTAACTCTCAGATGCTTTTACTGGAATCCAATAAACTCCTTAACAGTGAAACTTAGACCATTATCTGCCATATGGAAGCTCCGATTGACTGCATCTGGCTACCATCTGCCGTCAGTATTTTAACTGTGAAGACAAATGAGCTTTTATTAAAGGTGATTGATTTTCTCCTATTGCTACTAAAGGTATTGATTTTTGTTATACTAGCTTTGTTTCATTTATTGTACTAATTCTAAAATCCAGTGGACCTTAAAGAATGCTTCCTCGCTATAATAGCTACTGTCAATGTGTGTGTACTTCACATTTATGAAATCCATATGAGAACTGTTTTATTTGCACATTGCACAACAGTTTGAAGTGCTTGAGACAGAGCATCACAGTCAGATTTACTCAAAGTGACAATAAATGGAGGCCAGTACTATAACGTAGGCTATATAGTACATTAATATCTACAGTAAATCACAATAAGTAGGTGAATGAATACCTAAGTAATAAACTGCCTTGTCATAAAAATAATTGTATGAGACATTTTTTTTAGCAAGAATACAGATGCTTTTATCTTTTATGTCATGTTTCAAACAAATGAGTTGAAAAGGAGTGTATGATTTATGAATATGAGCACACAACAGCAATTACTTCTGGTCCATGTGTGCTCAAGGCTCAGCTTGACATAACAAATGTTAACAGATGTTACAGTGCACTGGCGCTTTAAAAGAGCTATTTTTCCTTGCTTTTAGCCACACTAACAGCACCATTAGCAGCATGCTTCTGGAAATGGGTTTTGGTTTGTTGGTTGGTCAGTCAGTCTTTTCTTCCACTACTTTGGACTGAAATTTCCAACCCAGTCTTCTATAGATTAAATTAATGGACTGAATTAGGGTTAGCTTTAAGGTGCTCGGGTAAATGGTGGGAAAACAAAGTGTGCAGCTCTCTCAGGTTTACGTGCCACAAACACTTTGGTTTAAATGAAAAAATAAAATATTCAGGTAGGCTGTGGTGTTTTAATTGTGCTCAGTTTGCTCTAAGGTGACCAAATTGTGAAAACTGGAAATCGAGACTTATCAGATCAGGCAACATTTTTCCAACCCTCTATTGTCCAACTATTGAGTCTGTGTGAGCTGTAGCCTCGGTTTCCTTTTCTTAGTTGACAGGAGCGGTCTTCTGCATAGCTAGTTGTACTGGGTGGCTAGGTGGTTGTGTGTGGGAATCGGAGTAGATCATCAGTTTCTGAAATAGTTAGACCAGGCCTGTCCGGAACTGTCATGGGAAGTGCTGTGTGATTGCAGAGTTAGGATCCAAATGCAGGACTCAGAGACAAGGCTAAACTCAAACAGCCACTTTATTGCCGAAACTTCAGAACTCAGGGAATAATTAATTTAAGCATGAACAGAACTATTACTACTTAAGGAGCGTGCAGATACACAGCTGAGGAAAGGACGACAACCTGATAAGAAACCTGAGGAAAACTGAAGACTTAAATACACACATGAGGTAAGGGTTGAGCAGAAACACCTGGAAACACACCTGAAGAGAATCCAGTAATTAACCAAGGAAGGCAAAGCAGAACAGAACACGCACAAAACGAGGGACTATCAAAATAAAACAGGAAACACAATTACAATCAGACAGCGAAACCCAGACTTAATACACACAATGAGACACAGGAAAAGGATAAACAAGCACAGAAATTTGACTGAGCCAGCGGAGAGGGATAGATGGACAGAGAGTGAGACAGAAGGACTAACATTACAAGACAAGAACCAAGAACTATAAACATACTCAGAAGCACAAAAGAATAATACCATAAGGTTCATATTTGTGAGTTTTGAATAAAATATTAGACATATCCATTATATTTGGTAGAAGACATTTCCAACTGCACTTAATCTGTATTCATAAGGACTGAAAGAGACATAAAAATGAAGAAAAACCACATAGAGAGAATATTTTATTTAATGCCCCAAAGTGTTTAAATATGTTAATTCCTGTTTCCTGTGGTGGCTGACCTTACAGCCTTCAGCAGGTGGTGGTTTAAATAGTTCATACCCTGAGCCTGTGTACTTCTCATTTTTAATCATTCATAAATCAAAAATACAGTGAAACTCAATGAACACCATAAACAGGACAGTCTTATATTTCCAGCTTGTTCAGTGTTCAATATAAAAGTAGATGAATTTTCTTCCCTTCACTTTTATGAGCTCCTATATTTTCCTAAAGCAATCTTTGATTTTAGTATCACAGGCTAAAATTTGCCTGCACACCTGTAACATCCCTTGTGGTTAACAGCTGAAAGCTCACCCCACAGTGAAATGGGCTTCAGATGCTGCTGGGTGATTTGTCTCATATTTATTCATATCTAAGATGTAAAGGAATGGGAATAGGCCACATGCTACATGATCTGCCCAGTCGTCCATGATGCAAGTGAAGGCATCGAGTACAATCCCAGAGTTTGCACCTTAGCTGCTGCATTTAACATACAGGCATCACTTTAATGCAGTCCTAGTGAATTTGTCAATAGAATTCTGCATTATTTAAATATATATTTATATTTTAGCTTCCTGTTGTTATAAAGTAGTGTGTGCTGCAAGGCTTATAGTCATCAACATCATTGTTACCATATATATTGACCTGCTCCACACCGTTCTGTAGGAGCCAAAGGGCTTTAGTCTAAAAAAAAAAAAAAATTCTGGAAAAAGCCTAAAGCATCCTATTAACTGGCATGAGTTTTAAAATCTTGCCTCCAGACACTTTGTGAGTGCAGCTGCAAGAAAAAGAGCAGCACAGGTTGTTTTAGCACATGCCCCAAATGACAAATATTGATGCTTAAATAACAAAACTCTCTAATGGCAGTAAGAATTCCCACCGAGCGTGGGGGAGGAAGTCACAGTGTCATTATTGTAGAGCCACAAATACCACAGAGGGAGCTTGACACTGGATGACCCTCTTTACATCTGGTTTCTTAATGTACCAATAATCAGCATTAGTTGGTTCTGTCTCAAGGGTCATGATTTCTAATAGTTTAAGATGACACTAAAAAGGTTTTGTTATCCTAAAAGAAAAAGCTCTTTGGGTCAGCCCCAGTCAAACAGCCAAAAGCTGTGCATTATGGGAAAAAATGTGGTTTGTCATATACTAGTTTCTTTGATTATTTCTGTAACTTTATCAATACGAAATAGGGTGTGAAATTTTGCAATAAATTTATAATTAATAAAAAAGATTTGCAGCTTTGAAGGGAACCGTTTATGGAAATTTGGTGTATTTCTTTATTTTCATACACCAGTAAATGCTGAAGCGGGATTTACGGTCCAGCGCAGGTGGTGCATTCGCTGCCTGGAGAGAGGCTTGTTGTTGGATGTAGGCAGTGTACAAATTATGTGATACAACCAGTCCGTGGGTTACTCTTGCTTGTACCGTTGTTGGTCCATTAGCCAGCCCAGGAGAAGAGGGAAGTTATAACATACAAACAGCTGAAGTGAAACGGTGTGTTAAAAACAATGAAAACTGTCCACCGCGGCCTCCCCCTGTGCTTTCCATACTATATTTTATGATTTTCGAAGTGTTTTTTCATTGTTCTCCCATTCCTGGCGAACTCTGCTGTTCCTTCCTTTTCTATTCCAGCCCTCTTGTCAACCATTCCACAGTCAGCAGATGCTTATGTCATCTACTTCTGTGGAGGACTGCAAAGGAGCGCATATGGGGTGGGTGAAAACTCCTCAACCTGCCCTGTCAGAACGGAAACACTTACACAGACGGACACATTTATGGAACCATAAATCCTGCTTAAGTAACAGAACATCAGTTTGGGCTTGGGATAAAGGAGAAGATGGTCATGCTCCACATCAAATGCATGACTTTCTTTGAAAACAAGTACTAATAAGTATAAGATTACTGAATATAAGTACTTTTAATCTGAGGTATCATTGATTTATTTGTAAAACTCTAGGTTGGCTACAAAGGAGAGCTTTTACTTGTGATTTTATAATAGAATCTGTGAGCTTCACTTCCTACAGAGGGTGCCCACATGAAATAACAAAGATATAAAAGCACAGTACAGATTTAATATCTAAACTACTTTAACATCTTAATGTTAAACCTCAAATAATTGCACAGTTTTAAACACAGTCAGCGTGATCAGCACGTTCTTTTAGCTGGGCTGATAGCAATTTGTGCTGACAGGAGTGCCATTTCTTCTCTAACATGTGGATATTTATGCCTGATGATATCAAAGTGTGGTTTTAATAGTGCTTTTGAGGGAAAGTTACGTTCACTGTCTGCGTGTTTATGTGTTTTTGTGTATAAAAGCTTACTGTGTAATCTCACGGTTCACCAGTCTGATAGGGAACATATAGTAGTCTTTTTATATGCACATATACATGCATGCACATCTATATGCAAACACCTGCAACATAAAGGTTGTATGCATACATCCACTCATAAACTTGCAAACACAAACATTTAATCAGTGCAGTCACCTTTACACGTGGCAAAAACACATTTATTTAGCGTTATCATCAAGCACAGCGAACACTTGAAGTACATGCTCCTAGACTGAATGCCATCCATCACTGTTCTAGAAATTAGCCCAAAATATTTGCACTGACAAGCTAAAAAGACAGACTGTATATAAAAGATAGATGAAGGCATACCTGCAGGTTTATGAAGTGCCGTCCTGAAGACTCAACCAGTACTTAGGCCATCTTTTCTTTGTAGTCTGAAACAGGATATGATGAGCAAGGTGTGGATGTGGTGAAGAAAAAGGGAACCCTGCATGATATATGATAAGCATGGACTTATCACTCACAAGCTAGGTCATAAATCATACCCTGTTTTATTATCCTTTTTACTCTAACTGGAACCATAATTTACAAAATGAACATCACTTTGTATTCAACGTAAGACTTGAAACAAGTGTCTGAGAAAATAAATTCATCAGGAAAACATTTACAGAAAGGAGATGCCACACCCACTCTGTGCCATTAGAAAGCACTGCCTTCAGGTTTCACACCTGGAACCCACATCCATGCTTTATATACAGTCTGTGGTGAAAACCTAATGCTGCATAATGAAAACCTGCACCGACTGCTGAAATTTCTGTTTTATTTAACGTGCTCAGCCAGTATAATTTAGGTCAAATAGCAAACAGTACACATGTCAGGATTGCTCTCCAGCTGTAGGGAACGAATGGAGTCTAATAATTGCCGCTGGGATGACTTGCTGATTAACAGGTACAAGATTATGTGGTTCGCTAACCTTGCAGGATAAGACCGAAAGAACAGAGGAGAAGAGAAGACAGAGGAATAGACAGAGATAATGAGACAGAGATGGAGAAAAGATGGTGGAAGTCAGAGAGGCAGTGAGGGGGAAAGAAGTGTCAGGAAACACTGAAGAAACTCAACCTGAGCTCTAAATGGCTCCTTAACAAGAGGCTGAGACAGCAAAATGAAATTATACCCACACATGCACACACATAGGCACATTCAATCACACACAGACATGCTCTGGAAATATAAAGCTTCCCCACTTTATTGTTGTGTACATGTGGACAAACATGCAGACTCACTTGTTTGTGCTGTGCAGTACACATGTGCTCATATTGCCGTCGTGCATCCACATGCGGTACAAGCGTGTTGCACGCAAACACACATCCTTGTGTACATTTTTAGGATGTACGGTGTATCCTGACTTGAGTATGCCATGCACACATTTGCATTAACACACTCTTTACACACACACAAACTCCACATTGTATCTGTGGTCAAAAGGAGTTGATATGCACTGCACACGCACACACATGAACGCGCACCCACTCCCCCCAAACACACATTTAGCTTCACACACAGTGATAGGTCTTTTAAAGGGGTGTTTCACACCTCATCGCATTTCAATTAGTAGGTAAGACAGACACATACTCACAAACACACACACACATGCACACACGGCTTGACAGTCTGTCCGTTGGGTGAGGAAGATTCATTTGGATTCTCATCTCTCCTCTTTCCTCTTCCCTTCTGTATGTGCCCTTTCTTTTCACTCTTCCTCTTTCTCTACGCACCTCCGCCCGTACAGTCGCTTTCCTTTCTCTCTCTCTCTTTTTCTCTTTCTCTCTCTCGCTCGCTTCTTCTGTCTTTCTTTCTCTCCATATCAATGTGAGTGACAGCACTTTGACCTCACGGGTTGTCAGGGGAGGCTGTTGCACAGACGGCCTGAATAGAAGAATCTTTCCCTGGATACAAGTGTACTGAAGACTGGAAGAATAGGAGGTCCAGCAGCAACCAATTCTACCAGGCACATATAGTACAATATGAATGCCACTGGGTAACTTCAATTGCATAATTACTAACTCCAAAAGCGATAAACTGATTATTTGAGCTTGAATCTTTTTTTCTTTTAACTAACAGGTTAGCATGCAAGTGCACAGAGTAGACAGAAGAGCAGTGGTAAAAGGAGAAATGAGCTGTGCAATGCTGAGAGGAAGTCTAGTTTAAGTTAAAAGAGAAGGATTACAAATTTAAACCCCTTTTTAGCAATAATCCCTGACTGTGCAGAAACAAAATGTAAGCACAAATACAGCAAGAAAATGCCCTTGTTTAACTGCTCTTCAGGGAAAATATCTAATTAGCCAATCATATGGTAGCAACTAAATGCATTTAGGCATGGAGAGATGGTCAAGACGACCCGCTGAACTGAGCATGGAAGCATGGATCCATTCTGCCTTGTGTTAACGTTGGAGGTTGTTGATGTAATTATGGGGATTCTTGGCACACTTTGTGATAAATGCACAATTTCTCAAAGCTCACATCTTCTAAAACTGGCTTGTCGAGCTTGACAATCTGTTCACTGCACCCAAATGGCCTCCTCAACTCTGGGATGTACATCACAGTTTTGCGGCCAACAAATCTGCAGCAACTGTGTGATGATGTCATGTCAATATGTCAATATGGACCAAAATCTCTGAGGAGTGTTTCCAGCACCTTGTTTCTTCTGTTCTGAAAGCAGAAGGAAGTGGCAAGTGGCAAGGTGTAACTAATCAAGTGGCTGATGAGTGCATGTCTAAGTAAGTCTGTAATTTGACCCTCTTGTTTTCCAACCATGTTTCCAAAAGATGGGGGGGGAGGCAGTTTGAGCAAACAAAGATTTTAAAACCATAAATGTTTAATATTTTTAAAACCTAGATACCGTAATTTATCATTTCTTCAGTGCCACTGACTGTCTGATTATCCATGACTGGTTGAGCTAGCTGGCTCAGAGAGGGAAACGTGCAGTGAGTTGAACAACAGAAGCTACTCAGACACCAAGCAGCATTTACATTGGAATGACTGAGTATCGAGGGTACAGTTTTGTAATGTGATGGACAGTTTGGGAAAAGTTTTGGTCATTTCCTCCATTTATCTAGCCTGCAGGTTTATTTAAAACCTTTCTGATTGTCTGACCGCTCGAGTGTCTCGGTCTTTTGGCTTTGGGGGAGTTAAATAGTTTCCAGATCTCAGCAATATTATTACCAGTAAGAGGGCATGTCAAAACCACTCATCCTAACACTTCTTTGACCATCTCTGTTCTCTGCCTGTGATGTTCATCATCACACTGTGGCTTTACTTTATTGGGAAACTCTTCAGTAATCATCTCAGCTTGGTGTGCAATATTCCGCAATGCACTGGGGAAAAGACCTAACCCTCCGACATAAACTGGGCCAGAGACGATCGGCGTTGCCAGTTTTGTTTCAGGAGGGAGTGTAAGAGCTATTTTATAGCGTGTCTGTGCGTGAGAGAGAGACAGAGGGACAGAAAGAGGATGGATTGGGAATAAATCGAATCCTTTCTAACTGAGAATCTATTGTCTGCTCATCATCTCTAAAACACACACAAACACACCTGCCTCACACATGCTGCGAGGGTGAAACAGGTGTGAATCACGACAGGGAAATTGATTCCAACCTTCTACTCAAAACACACCACGAACCTTCTCCTCCTCTACTCTGTCCTTCCTCCCTTATCTTTAAGCCACCACCCTCTTCTCGCTCCCCTTCTAGTCCCTTTCTTCATCCTCCAGATTCTCCTTTGCAGACTTTTCTTCTGATATTTCTTCCCTCTAGCGGTGTCACAGCTCTTAAAGGGCACTCATCGTTACACTTAAGGCTCCAAAATGTGTGTTTGCCTCACTACCTTACAACAAATATCAATGAATGTCAGACTCCTCTCTGTTGCTGCAGACTGGTTGCATTTACAGGACTCTCAGGCAGATGCATCATGTGAACCCTGCTCTGTTGCTTCTCACACCCACACAGATTTATTGTGGTTTTTTTGTTGGTTTTTTTTCTGTGTGAGCAAAAAAAAAAAAAGAGACCATTTTATGGTTGATAATATTTTTTTTCTGTAATCTCTCTCTTTCTCTAATGTGTCTTTTATTGCACCAGTACAGAACAAAGCCCTCAGGCGCTGCACATACACACTCTCTGCAGCCTCTCTGTACCTCACACA
>VUQG01003481.1:14853-48293 GCA_015106755.1 Etia nguti
GGGGGGGATCCTTATTATAACAAATATGTACAATCTTTTTTTTCTTTTTCTATTTTTTACAGTGACCTTTTCAGTCAAATCCAATTCTCAGGTCCACCTCATCCCCCTGATCTCAGCAAGCTGGGGAAAGCTGGAGTCATCATCTAACACCCACACCAGAAAGCCAGATCCTGACATTTAAATAAAAGATGGTGCTTCTCAAAAGAAATGCTGGACTTCATAGAAAATCTGATAACACCAAATGGCTTTTTCCTCGATTTCATAACGAGATTCTCACTTGAAGGAAGCATTATTTTTATCTCCTGTGCTACATTGCCAGAAAATTAAATATTTATGGGCTTCTTTCCCCATATTTACATACAATGTGTTTTATCTCTGTAGGTTACTCTTTTTCAAGGGCAGCTTTTTTTATTTTTTTTTATCATGCCAATTCACTAACCTCTCAATTTAAATGTGCTGTTGAATTTCAAGTGTCTACTTGGCTTTGGCACTTCAGCACTGAATGAAACAAGCACAAATTATGTAAGGTAAGTTCCCTTTCGGATTTGTGCACCTTAGACATTTGAAAGTGAGACCATTGTCATGTAATGTCATTGTCAAAAGACAGCAGCTGATGAATATTTCATCCCTCCTGCCTACCAAACCTTTCCTGCATGCATACAGATGTTCACTGCATTAAAACACTGCCGTGGCCCACGGTGTTTCTGGTATAGAGGGTTTGGTATGTTCATGTGTGCAAGTCAGTGATAAAGCCACAGTTGGCTGCACAAAGTAAAATCTTATTTTCAAGTTACTGAACAAACTGAGAGACCAGCTTTTGATTTGATCAAAGCAGCTGAATCTGGAAAAGCTTTTTCCTTTTACAATATATGATAAAATTTATGAATCACTCAAACTTTAGTTCTGTGAAATAATCTGTGAGCCAGATAACCTGGGATTGAGTCGAATTGGGTAAAAATGTGGTTCCTAAGTATTTCATTAGAAAATATAGCTCATAAAAAGGTGAAGTATCTAAGACTCAACCCAAAATGATTCCCTGCTTGTTTACTCCTTGCTATTAGTACCAGCAATCTATTTCTGAATGTGTAAAAATGCCCTGTCCTTCTTGGCTCATAAAGTACTACAGATACATATGAGCATGGTGCCCGTTCACTGGTTTCCTCCTCTGCACCACCATTCAGCTGCCTTATTCCCTGGAGGCCACCTTGGCATTATGAGGTATGAGAACAGCTCTTCTGGAGCCATTTGGCCTCTTGCAGAAAGGTTGCCACAAATCCGCCATGCACAGGCTGGAGAAGCTGTGAAGCAAGCCAGGATTTTACAAGAGATTTGTTGATGTCATTGTTGTTTTTTCCAAATAAATCCTCAGGCTATGAGCTGTTGTCTCATGCCTCTTTTCACTGATGAATATTTCATGAATTCTAAATTCACTGGCCAGCGAGCACCAGCCCTTAATAAAATAACTGTGAAATGGTGAGGTAAATTACACCCTAAGTGCAGGGGCGCCAATTAATTATTTATTAGGAGTTTTTTTTTTCAGACTGTCCAGCTTCATACCTTTACTGACAAAGCTTTTGACGGTAAGGCAGAATTAGCATTCAGAGGAAGTTCTCGGAGGCAAAAATAAAAGATTGTATGTACCTGTCATGGAAACAGATGTATGAAATGCAAATAGAATTGCATTACAGGCTTCTTCAGTTCCTCAAAACGCTGTTTTCTTCATGTTTGGCTTCAAATTAACATTTTTATTTTCTGAAAAATGTGAAATAATTATGATGGATGTAGCTGTGTTGCACACTACCACTCTTAATCTGAAAAGGACCAGCACATACACACAAAACCGGTACATATTTATGTGCAGTGATGCATTCAGGATTTAAATTTAATAACTATGCTGACACTACATTATATAGTGGGCTGTTGAAATAAAAGGCAATGTAGAAATCTGTTTATAAATCTGCATCGAGCTTTAATTAACTACAACAACATGTCAAAGAAACGTTTCCATGGTAACACTTCTTACTCAGGCATTTACAGCGTTTTTTATTTTCGCTTTAAACTGCATTCTACTTTTGCTACACTCTTCAGAACAATAATGAGAGCTTGGATGCTGATGTTATTTTTATTTTCAGTATGGACACTTGAGGTCCACTGTGGGAAGGCAAACGTACCTGGGGCACACTCTAATGCCCTGTGTCTAACCATGTGAGTGGAAAGTGCAGCTACTTTGCATGGAGCAATTCTAAGTCAATTTTCCCAACTTCCTCAAGCGGAAAATGAGCTGAGAACAGATAAGATGCAAAAATGCATTTCCAACTGTGTAGTATATCTGCTTTATGATGGCACACAGTGAAATTCCTGTAGGCTATGAGCAGGGGGCTCACTGTAGTTTGAGTCACATAGCATAAATATTCTTCCCTGATGTCCTTGGCAAGCTACCTGGTTAATCAGACCATTTCTGGATATGATTCAGTTTTGTTGTCCTTTTACTGGCTATTAACCCACTATGTATAGCCCTCATGGAGCTACACCATTACACATTGATGGACAAATGGATTTAGTAAAGCCAGGATAAATTCTTGTCATGCTGTCATAGCATTGTAAAGAGAGTCTTGAGTCCATTGAATACCAGCAGATGACTAAAACAAATGAGTCATTGACCCAATTAGTCAAACAGTGATGACATTTGAATTATAATAAGATAGGAAAGGTTTAGAACTTGACAACACCTGGATTGCTGCCAGGACCAGTGATTATAAATATATATATTCTCTGATTTTAACACTTAAACCACCAGGGGTCACTGCATACCTAAAACTACCAGTGTGTGAAAACTACCCAGTATTACAAGGCATTGATTTTCAAGGCCAGACTTCATTAGTCATTTCATTTGAGCTATTCAGAAATTGCCAATATACAAAATTGTACTTTTCTTAAGGAGTTTACAAACTGTATCCATTTGGGTTGGGCTTTTTGCTCCCTTTCTTTATGTGTGAGTGGGTGGTATTATGTTTGAAATACAGATTCAAACACATCACAGAGGTTCACAGAAATTACCAAGGAAAACCCATATGTTATATCTCAGTAATTCCAAGCCATAATGTAAGGTCACAGGTGGTTAGAAAAACATAAACAGGAAAGTTTACATTCTGTAAATGCTTTAGGCTAGAGGATCCATCTTCAAGCAGATGATGAAGATGGATCCTCTGTGCCAAAAAAAATAACAATAATAACTTTTCTGGGGTTATAGATTTCCAGTAAAACCCCTCCACAATCAGACTTTTCTTCTTCTTCTAATACACATTGAAGGTTAAACTGGGCTGAAGAAGTGTAGTTGGATTGTAACAAAGACAGGGATGGTAGTCAGAACTGAAGGGATAGCATTACCACAAGGCAACGCTGCAAACATCGAGGATAGCTAAAATTACCTTGGAATCCCACAGGCAAATGGGAATTACGAAGAGGTCAAAGGGAAAGTTGGAGCACTCGTGCAGTGAGCCCCAAACTGGGCATGTGGCTCCAGCAGATCCCAGGAAAGACATCAGAGATCTCTGTCAAGAAGAGCACAGTCCTAGGAACAGTTAAGATACTGCGCAGGACACTCAAGCTAGCAGGCCTATGGTAGGTGACCCGAGCTTGAAGGATAAAGACAGGGCAAGTGGGGAATTTATAGATTCAAATTAAAACTAAACAGACATAAGAAAACAACAATAAATAAAAAAAAAGTAATCCACAAAATCAAAACAACTCTTAAGCAGAGATTATTATCATGTATTTTCTGCCATATTAAATTTAAAAAAAATGAGAGTGATATCATTTTACAGTTAGTTAGTGGATTACCACAAACTAACAGTCACAGTCATGCTTTGACAAGTCCCAGTGAGTTTGAAGATTCCCTGACCTTTTATTTGCCTATAGTTATCAGGTGTGATTAAGTACAAATTTCTACTCAGACTTAAAAGTGTGTAACAATAACTTTTCATTTAAATATTTTTTATATATTTTGTGCCATCATCAAGATTTTTAAGACTTGGTTCAAGACCAAATACCTCCAGGGTCAATGCCATGCAGCCTCAGTTTTATTTAGCGAAATGCACTTAACTAAGTTGATGAACATGGTTATCACCCAGAGATCAGCATGTGAGTACTGTCATTGTGAGCATTTTAGTATTTAGCTCGGAGCTTTGCTCTGACTAATTATAGCCTCACAGAGATTTATTGCTGTAGCTTGGAAGTCTTTTTTTGTGCATTATACAACAAAGTAGGTCAGAGGAATACCTCCTTTTTGTCTGATACAGTAGAGATTACACCAATTATTCCATCTAATACATAATCACTTCCACTGTTAGCACTGTTGCATAAACATTTCGTGTAACGGATTTCAAGAAAAGTGAACTACAGCACAACTAAACAAATAACAGAAGTAATCATTTCAAACAGATTTGTTTTAAAGCTGAGGTGGAAAACATGGTTCTTTTTTTCTTTTTGTTTCCATTTTTTGTTTGTTTTTTTTCTTTTCTAGAATAACTCTAGAAAAATAACTAAGTTTGAAATTCAGTTGGTCCAGAGAGACACAGGCCCATGATGGTTTCTAGTTCCAGGAAGAAAATTATTAAAAAGTTCATATAGAATGTTTAATGGTGCAATGCATTAAGTAGTAAGCCCCTGCTGAGGCATGGTTTAAATACCCTGTGAAGCTAAATGCTAGCATTGACATATTATTAGCCTGCTTGTCCAGTAGGACAAGGTTCAAGGTTCAAGATGCCGCTCTTAAAATAGAGAGGGGATAACTCAAAGTAGGCTATAGTACTTTCCCTAGAAAATTTAAGTAACAGTAACCTACAATATAACTGCTTTATACCTAAAGTACAGTAATATAACTAAAGCAAGTTAACCTTGTAACTCTTTATGAGCCCTCACAATAGTGCATGCATGGCTATATCATTAATATTATGATAAGACACCTTGATATCATGTTAAATTGAATAATGGTATTATCACGAACGTTATAATATGTATATAGTACTGTATCGATACTGTTGCCCAATGACAGTAGCTCCTTGGAAAAGAAAAAAAAAAACAAAACAAAAGTTGACATTCATTTTGTTTGCACTTTTAAATAAAAGCTACTGCCTGTGAAAGGCAATCATGAAGATGTGTTTAGTATTTTTTTCTATCACCTTAAATATTAGGTTATTTGTTAGGCAAGTAACATACTGAATTCACATTTTATACCCAAAAGTTTAGTCAGCACATCTCTGAAAAGTCAGAAATGAATCAAGCTCAACCCCTAAAACAAATGTTCCGATTCAGAAATGCAAGCAAATACCTGTAATTTGACATCTTAATTAAAAAAAGAAATTGTCATTTGGCTCATTTGTCCCAGTGTAGTGTCTCTTTAGATGTTTCATGATGATTTTTACTTTATTTACTTTTAGACTTATTTCATGTATTATTCCTAGGACCTCTTTTTTTATCTCTCATAGGTTGAATTTGGTATTTCCATTTTTTCTAAGTTGAATTATTATTATTTTTAGTTCTTAGTCTTTTGTCTTAGTTAGGTCCCTCTTGTGTTCTGTTCATCTTGATCTTGTCTCTGTGTCCTTCGTGTCCCCTGTATGTAGTCAGTTCTGTCTCTGCCTCCCTTTCTGTCTGTGTCTAGTCACCGTGTTCTGTACTCCCCGTCTTAGTTTGCCTTTGTGTGCCTCGCTGTCAGTTAAGTTTTGCCAGTCTCTGTGCCCCCATCCTCCTGTGTCGACTCCCTTTTATTTGGTCTATTCGTGTGCATATTATCCTTCCGTTTAGACATTTTCCTTCCTGTTTCCTCTGTCTCTTCCCTGTGTGTCATCCTGTTGTGTCTCCTTCATCAAGTTTGTATGTTTTCATCTTGGTCTTTGTCTTCTGCTACTTCCTGTTTTATTTTGGTGAGCTCTTGTCCCTTGTGTGTTTGAGTTTTGCTCCCATGTCCCATAGGTTGTTGTTCAGCTCAGCTGTGTTCCCATGTGTTTACACTTCCCTTAATCACTTGCTGGTGTATTTATTGTCAGTTTTTTTCTCTTTGTTCTTTTTCAGAACGTCCATTCACTCTCCCCTCGTGGTTCCTAGCTCCTGTGATCCCGCTACCTAGTGTTTAGGTTTCCATATAGGCCTAATTAAACAGCTTGTTTTGTGTTTAACTCCACGTACCTTTGCGTTTGGGTGATCACTCACCCCTTCACCACATGACAACAATTATGTGCTTTGCAGTTTTTTCAGCTTTTTTTGAAAACTAGTACATTTGAAAATTCATAGATAACAGCAATAATTCTATTTTAGCATTAAAATGATCACTTTGGTCAAAGAGCTTGCTCATAATAGTGGATCGACCATTACAGAAACATAAAAGATTTTGCTAATTACCAGTACTGTTAATTTAGGACAGCTGTGATATAATTACATTGGGTGGTGGTATAATAAATATTGCAAGCACTATATATCCCATCACAAAATTAGCTGCATATTGAAAAAACAATATTTATCAAGGGGTTTTAAAATTTGATGTGATGTCAGACTCTTTACATTCCTCCACATGTGATGAGTTGCTAATAACAGAGCCGTTTATTATCATAAACCCGCCATATCACAGTACTGATGCCAAAGGACAACCTGCACTATGTGTAACTGTGAGATACCAATAGTTTTAACAAAACAGCAGCATTTGATGTTCTGGAAATAGATGGTCTACCGGTCTTGGTAATAGTCAAGTAAATGGGGGAGGGGGGGAATCATTGGAATATCTTGACCCTACACAACATTTGAAACAGTTTGTGGGTGGACATGCCATATAACTCATAATCTCCATTGTACTGACTTGCCGCTCTGTGAAAACAGCAGAACATCTGAACTAGGCGCAGTCTACTTACCGCGCAGGAGGTGAAAATAATGAAGGGAATTCAAATGTTCTGCTGGAGCTATGTGCTTTTTCCTGCCTCCATTGAAGCTGGGGCCTGAGCCAAAGTGTCTCATAGTGTAACGGCGCTCTTGTCTCTCAAATTTTAGCGCTCAATAGACCTGCCATCTGTCCAGTCTCAGAGGTTCAGAGAGACAGTGATCCAAAATAGAAGCAGTATTAGAAAAGGTCAGATGCTGAGTAAAGGCATCTGTAAAATTACTCTTGGCATTGTACCGTTTCGCAAAGACAGATTTGGTACAGGTCTTTAATGTCTTTTCTATACCGAGGAGGAATATGCTTGGTCACAAATGAGGGTATTTTATTTTTACTGCTAGTAATAATAATAACATTAATGCGTGTAGCCCCTAGATAATCACATGTTCTATGCCCTTGATGCGTACAATAATTGAAGGGAGCATTAAGAAAATGCCTCTTAAAAAAGATTTGATTTGGGCTAGAGCCAGAGCAAGGCCGCAAATAGCAGGAGATAAATCTGCTGATGCACATTTTTCTGCATCTCTTGTATGTTTTGTGCGAAAGATTTGCCTGGGCTTGATCAGCAGCTCAGTCATTCAAAAATGAATCTATCCTAACCCCATCCACATGAAGGCACGCTCAGGCCTGAAAACTCTGATCTATGGTGCTGCAGCAGGAATTGACCCTCATCGGATAAACTGGTCCAAATTGCTTCCCTGATATATTGCTAGCCCTTGTTACCGCTCTCCCCCCTGTCAATTTTCCCCATTCCCCTCAAGGTCAGCTCTGTGTGATGTTGGACAAAGTAGGAGAACAGCGCTCCTGTTACTGCTCGCCTGCTTCACATCCAGCTCCCCAGATCTCTATCCTCCACCCCTCTGCCCCTGTGCTCCAATCACATTTCAGATACACTAATGACTACAACCACCTTACTGCAGCACCACAGGGGTTAGAGGGGAAAGAACATGTTGACAACATAAAATGGCACCAAATCAAGGAAATACAAGGTTTAGAAATACTATTAAACCCTAAAGACATTCAAAAGAAATGAATTTGAAGCCTTGAAGGAAAAGGCAAAAAAAAATTGCTGACTGACACTTTGTCCTTTCATCCATTCACAATAGTTTACACTTTTGAAACAACAAGCTGTTTGACTGCTTTCTTTACGAAGACGAGAGTGTTATCTTATATTTCAGCTGTGAAAAAAATACAGGTAGCATTTCAAATGGTGGACATAAGACTGACGGGACACCATCATGAGCATGAGAAATCCCTCGTGAATGTTTTCGCTCCTGTCATAAAGTGTCATTCCTTTGGTTATGTCATTTTGAGGGCAGAGTTGACACTGAGATGTTTTTGTTATAACAATTAGAGGTTTCTCTGTCATTTTCTTCCTTTGAACTATTCTCCTGCAAACGTTGAAAACCATCAAAGAAAATGTATTAGTAAATTTATACCAAACCCAGCCTTATAGAGACTTCTGTCCTGATCTAAAGATCAAAGAGTCAATGATGACGAAAGAAACATGAGAAAGAAATTTTTTTTTTTTAAAAAAGTGACAAGACTACAAAAAAAAAGAAGTAAATATTAACAGTACTGGTGACATCTCAGTGCTTATGTAACCAAGTATTATGCCCTGCTTGAGGATAATTGGCAGAAACTCACTGAGTATAACTACAAAAATAAAATATAAGACAGTTTAAAACAGAGAACTGCTTTAAAGTGATATAAAAATGTTCCCTTGTGATAGCCACTACTGGAAAAATCTGTTCTCTTGGAGAATACGGCTCTTTATTTTTTGGCAATAACCATCTAATGGCATCTCTAAAGCTCAGATATTTAACAAGTTAGATCTTATCTGTGTAGCATACTATATCTATTTTTTTAAACTGGAATTACTCAGAACAAATGAAGAGTTCGACACGTATTCCCTCGTTAAATAACAGCTTGTTGTTTACACTCTGCTTATTAAAATTATAAAAATTTTATATAGCACGTTAATTATTGAACTTTTGACCTTTTATTTGACATAAAGCACTTTGATATAGAGTAAAAGTCTTGAGCCACCTTTCTTTATATTTCTGCTTCCAAGAAACCAGATTTTTTGAAGTAGTCTTCAGCAATAGTTCCCTAGTCCTTCTGAAGGTATTTTAAAGTTTTTACTTTGGGCACTGGCTGAATTTTTTATTTTTTATTTATTTTTGTAACATGTGTAGTGTAACACAAAGGATGAATCAGTGTTGTCTCTACACATAAGAGCCTAGCAAAGAAGTGATTTTAAATTGTATTTTTAAGCACTTTGTTACTAGCAGCCTGTCACAAAAAACAGATAATTTCTTTCCCCATTTCTTTGTTTAAATGTACAAAAAACACTAAATATAACACATTTGACAATCATAAAAAAGTATTTTGCGCAAACAAGGTGATTCTCAAAGCTGAAAGCTTGACATTTCTTGGCATGGTGTCCTTAAAAAATTGGGGGAAACTGGACAAGTGGAGAACAAAAGAAGATTTGGCAGGCCTAAAACATAACCGCTGGTAAACAGTATCTGACAGTTATGTCCTTCAAAAAAAAAAAAAAAAAAGGGAAACAAAAGGAATTGTCTCAGTGGAAGGGTGGCTGTCAAGAAGCCATTTTAAGGAAAAAGGAGAGAAAAGTTTAAAGTAAAATTACACAAGAACTGTACAGAAAATCAGCAGCAACATGCTTTATGGAGTAACGAACCCAAAACCATTTTTGAAATTTTCTGTTCAAATCATTGTCCATATGTACGGAGGAGTTCATTAGAGAGGTATAACAGTGATTGTCTACATTACAACCATCTGTAAATCACAATGAGGCCTCTATCATGGGTTGGGGGTAGCATTTCAACCAGTGGTGTTGGGGATCTTGCCAAAATTGATGGAATTATGAACTTAGAAAAGCACTGTCAGATTTTGATCCACAATGCAATATTATCTCGACATGACATGACAATGACCCAGGTATGCATTTTTGCCAGTAAAAGAAAAGAATACCTGGAATGCTATTAGTTATGGACTGTTCTCCCCAGACCTCAACATTATTGTAGCAGTGCGGGATCATCTCGGCAGAGAATGGAATAAAATGCACCCAACATCCAAAGAAGAGCTTTGAATGTCCTACACAAGAACTATTCTTGAAGACTATTTAAAGAAAAAGGTCATACCAAATATTGACTTTCAAGCTCAATTGTAGAAACTGCTGTTGCTTTATATACTGTATTGACATGTATGTTTGTACATTTTTCAATAAATCCCTGCACCTATTTTCCATTTTCCAATCAAAATGACAAGTAGTACAGAGTTGTTTTGTTTTTGTTTTTAATATTCTACAGACATAATAGTGATATCATATTAAAGCTTCAGTTGTGCATGGTCCATTATAAGTGTTTGCGAGAGAAGCAGTGTTTTTCTCAGAAAATATCTAATGTAGCATTTGTTCATACTTTAAAGCAAAATGATGTATAATGCTATTCTGTGACCATAAGTGACAGTTAGAACATAATGATAAATCTGTCAATTCAAATGCAACAAAGGAGCATTTACTTCTCAGCACAGGTTTTTGCTTGTGAAAGGGAAACATGGCTTTTCTCTCAAGTTTTTCCTTTAAATTGATATACGAAGATAGACCTAGGACATGTTATTGTTCAAAGACAAATCCCAATAATTTAGCTGTAAGCAAAACAAGGACCAGGAAACAAGAATCAAAAGGGACTTTGTTGCTGTCCCTCCTTGTATATCGCAGGGGTTTTCACATCACTTCCTAAAGTACTGCTTCATCAAACAATGGGACCCCTGCAACGAAGGAACATGCCACACCATAGGTACTTTATCTGTTTACACAGAAACCTACAGTGCTGAATGTTTGATCTGTGTGAAATCACCACCATAAGAAGAAAGACATTCCAAAGAAACCTGATATAACTCATAGTAAGTTGTGTTTTTTTTCTTTGTGCTCTAATAAACCATTTTCCCCACAAGAAAATTGGGTTATTATGGCTGAAGGAAATCTGTTATGGATAATACTGGATCAAGAACAGAGAACATTAGAGAAAGTACAAGAGGAAACTTTACAGATAAGCTGTGAATATGGAAACAACCATTTTTAATAATATTAACTGGATTTAGATTAGAAATACAAATTTTTAGTCTTTAATTTCTTTGATTTTTCTTGTTTATTTGTGTAGCTATCTTTGCACTCTATCAAGCCAAGAAGACATTCACCCGCATGCCTAACAGGCTGTGATTTCTTTGGGAATAAATTTTGTATATACATAAACACATATACACATAGCTGTATGGATGTGCTCTCATATTATCCTAAACTGTATCAAACACTCTTATTATTCATGATCATTATCAGTCTCGGTGCTAACAATACACCATATAAATCACATCATATTATATCGTATATTTGCATATACAGGTGAAAATATGAAGTCAATTTTTTATATACATATGATTTCAGTCATTCCCAATAGACTGACACTATACTCTGAAGTTCTAAAAAAACTTCTAGTAGCAGTATAGAAAAATGTTTACATAACTTCGTTTTTCTTCAAATTGTATGGGACTGCACATTCTTACATGAGATTTCACAGTATTCCACTAATTAACAGCTGGTGTCAGTCATATTTTAAAAAGCCTGTGAAAAACATGATAGTGAACCAGCAAGTATGGGTGTGAACAATGGGCTTTTTTAAATGATTTTAATTACAGAGGGAGAAAATGCATGTAACACAATTGATAGACCTCAACATTTAGCACTTTGTCTCAAAGGAATACTTTAATTTGAAGTGAAATGTGCATCTAGAATATGGAAAAAATGGCTTGTCAGATCTAAATTTAAAATGAAAGTGAGAACGTAGCTAGCAGACATGTGACACGTGTACAGAATGGTCCATGTCAAAGGGATATTATGAGTCCAGGCTCAGACTCTTCATGTGATCACTTCAGTGTAATTTAGTCTGAGCCAAAACTAAAGTCTTAATGTCAGGAAGTACTGTATAGCCGGATATCTGTCTGCACAAAGGAGTACTTGAAGTACGCCATAGGAGACAATATACTGTATGAGTGTGAGTGTGTGTAAGTGTTTGTGTTTGATGGGAGGGAAGGAATCTTGTAAACCAACCGAAGATCAAAACAAAGCTCATCTGACTTTTTGTTTTTCTACTCTCGCAGAAATCTACTTCAGACTTGTAGCTTCTAATCATTTTACCAGTCTTTGGTGTGTTTTGCAATGTACACTGTGCATCTCAGAAACGTGTAACAAAGTATTCAAATACAAACCAAAGACCTTTTTTGTAATTTAATATAATATCTGCAGGATGCAGGAGCTCTGGCACAGACATGGTTATTGGTCTATTTGTTCACATTAGGATGCACAGTCAGGCTTGTGCTTAGCCGCACAATTTAGTACAAATGAGAAAGATTAAATAATGTTATGACATTAATGCAGTCAGGTGTATCTAGAAAACAACTGTGTGTGACGGTGAGTGTGGTAGCTATTGTAATCATTATCCAGGATATGAACCAAGAAATGCACTGTAGACATGCAAAATGTAGTTGACTAGTGAGATAATGGACTGCATCAATGGTAAAATAGTTTGGGACAACAAGCTTTTTAATTTTTGTCTTAATTTAAACTTTGAAAAGAAGTATATACAAATTGAGAGAAAATTTCGTAACATTGTTGCGAGTACTAGCAGTTTTTTCCATCCTAGTTATGTAGCTGTTGTGGGCCATGGCAACATTCCACTATATTCTGGTCTGAGCAGCACAAGCCAGTATACTGAATCAGAAATGGAGCACACTAATATTTGTACTAGAAACTGATGTAGACAAATCAATAAAAATGTCAAAAAACAGTATTTTGTAGCATTTGAGTTACATGTTATACTTCTAAAGGTAAGGGATACAGAAAACATTGTAGACCAGGCAGGTTCTTGGGAATCAGTCATAGTAATGAACAAAGCACAATGCCTGTGTATGTTGTCTGAGAATGCCCTTGTTCAAATGAGAACATATAGTGCTCTTACTACAGCTTATAAAAACTCTATATAGGCTGTGTCTCACATAGCTGAGCTAATCAATTCTAATCCCTTTGACAATGAATAAGGTATTTTACTGTAGTGCTCTCTAAACCCAAGCGTGACCTCAGACATTTTTTTTCTGCTAAACAGGGTGGAAGAATTATGACTTGCAACAAAACAGCTCATAAAAGAATTATACATTATACAAGGTTTATATATATATATTTTAAATCTATCAATCATTCCGTTAACACAAAGTAAATGATTTTTTAACTCAGGGGATTATGCTTCACTTCATGCATCAGTTAACTAAGCATGTGAAAAAAAATTCTATAAATTAAGCAGAGTTTAAACTCATTATTGACCACACTGAACAACATCAGCATGCCAATGAGTTTTACTGTACATGGCTGATAGCAGAACGTGCTATTATTATTACCTAAGAGTGCAAACACACTGTACTTTACTGTTGAAACTGAAAATCTTGTTTGTTTTACACGACTGCTCTTTCCATTCTGTATAACCTGCAGCCTGCTTAGTAAACATAAACCCCTCGTCATGCTCAGAAACTTCTCTGCTTCTGACTGTTTATACAATAGGATTAGAACAATTAACTCCCAAGGCAACGACAGGTCTGACACGTAGACACAGATAACCAGATATTCTAGGATGAAATAGAAGACAGTGTGACGTCATTGTTCCCAAGCCTTTGAGTTGAGAGTTGGCTCTCTGAGAGTGATTATGCTGATAAAGGCGGCAAGTTCTGTACTTGACAGAGAATCCTATTATTTCTTTGGAGGGACTCCATAAGGAGACATAGAGATTGTACAGGCTATTGCAAGTCACATAAAAGATACAGTCATAGCAACAAGAGAAGAGCATGCTGTGGTTTAATCTGACAGAATCACTTGAGTCCTTTTCAGACTGAAGGCAGAAAAGCAAATAAAAGAGGCATGCTAACACCCCTGAGGGGGCTAATTCATGTCACATATGATGATTTTCAACATTTCCTCCTTTATCCTACTATGTGGTGCTAAATGACATTGTTCAAAAAGAACAATTAAAGCTGGAAATGTCATGAGTGTTGCAGATATATAATAACCCAAAGTATTGGACACATTTTGAATTGATGCCAGTGTTATTCAGTCCTAATTATTTAATTCCTTGATGACCATGAAAGTATAACAAAATCATTCATCATTCGTTAAGAAGTTGTTGAGGTATTTTTTTTTTTTTACAAAAAAAAAGCAAGAAAAACCAATATATCAGTCTTATAGAGACACTAAAAGTTTATTTGATTTTTTTATTTTTAATTCTCATATTATGGGAATGATGATATGCTATGTGCCAGTTTATTGTGAGATGTTTCCCTGAAAAAGTAAAAACTCCTCTATTAAGCTTCATGTGGGAACCAAAACATAATTGTACATTGTTCAAGTAATGCCATGTACATGGCTCAAAGTGAAAGGATGCACTTAAATGTTAAAGAAAAAGTTCCTCTGTGTATTTAGCCTTTGTAGGAAACTAGCAGATACAAATTTGAATGCATTTGTCCCAAAATCCATTTCTATTCCTCACACTCTGCTCCTGTGAATAAATACCAGCCCAGGAGAAAACACTGAATTGTAGGTGTTGCTCTATTGCATCCTCTGTTTGAAAAGCAATAAAAAGCATTGGAGGATGAAAAATGAGGTGAACTACACAAAACAAGTTAACAATAAGAAATAATGTTTCAAGGGTGTCAAGAATTTGAAGGCACTTTGGAAGCACATGCTGTTTCAGTAACCCAGTGTACTCAGGCCTTTCCTGTCCCAAGCGCAGATACAGACTTATAAATAGTTCCTCAGGGAATCTGGGAGAAAGGCTCAACAAGGAATGACACAAAAGTCTTTCTTTCAGGTGGTTGAATAAACAATGTCTGTCATGTTTGTAAAATTGATTTCCTATAAAATTCAAGTGAATGGCACTGATAAGAACATCTTATCTTCTGGAGTGCAGACATTATTATATCCTCTTGGACCACATACAGTCATGGATACTATAAAGTTGTGCAGTATGCAGGGCCTTAGTCTGACCTTGTGTGTCAGCTCAGCACATGACAGAGGGGTGGAGAAAGCACCGTAGGGGCATGGCACTACATGTTGCATAGCCAATAAGATCTTGACTGGCCTCACCATTTAGCACCGTTGTGTCCAAATTGTCCAGCTGTTTGATCTGGGCACTGAATGAACTCTACTTTATTCAGAGGAAACAGTGACACTGTTGAAACTTGTAGGCTGCCACAGACCCACTGATTTTTTGTGGACTGTCTGTGAAACAAATGTAGAGGGGTTTTTTTTGGGTTGTTGTTTTTTTAAATATATATTCAAAGCCACTCAGTCCGATTCTGTGATGTCTGCACTGTGCTAACGTGCCTCAGAGACTTTATCTGCAGAGCTCATCTGTCCCTGTTCAAGAGCTCCTGCTAAGGTAAGATCCTTAACACACATATAATATTTGCCAGACATCATTTTTAAAATAATTACTTCAAGAAGTAGTCTATTTCCAGTTGGATATTCATAAAAAATGGATTGCTTGGTCAGTGTTATAACAATACTTATTATGTGAGAGTGCAATTTCCCTGAGCAAATATTTAACACATTATTCTCATCTATAATTAAGTAGACAAATTCATTTCTGTCTAAAAGTTGTACTAGAAAGCTGGGGTCAGAAAAGGCCTGAAGCAGGCAGAATGAATGAAAAGTCTTCCGCAAAAGAGCACAATTTGGCACAAATTTAAAATTGTGTGGTTTCTCAACCATATTAAAGGTATTTTCATTTTTATTTTCATTATTCTTGGTTTGACAGTTTAATTCAGGCAAAATATGGGTACACAGAGTTGAGACTAAAATTAATTTCTAAGAAAAAGAGATACATTTACCAAATTTAATCTTATGAATTCAAATTAAATCAGTTAAGCCAATTGAGCCTCACATCTTTAAGCACAGACACCAAATCCTTTTGTGTATCTGGTGATGTCCTCTTGCTGAGCCCACCCTGCTTTGTGCTGGTATGTATGTTGTCAAGTGGCACTTTCAGGCCGCCCACTTTGGCTGCTTTATTTAGACCTTTACAGCGTGAGGGGAGTTCGTTTTTATGCCTCTGCCCGTTTGTCTACTTCTTCCTGGCTTAAATGAATTGACTCTGCAGTTTTTACTGAATTGTTTGATATTTTGCTCTTTATTTTAGAGCCAAGCAGTCAATCCTTAGTGAGAACTTCTCTGTTTTATTCATTATTTCTGCAGATTTACTATTCTATCCGGGGGTCCTGTCTGTCTTAACTTGTTCCTCCATTCATCATTTAATGTCAACTGCTGAATTTTTATTCTTTAAAAATACAGATAGCACTGTCTCTGTTGTAAGAACATTCCCAGCATATTATCTTGTTTAAGAGTCTAGATTTCATTCAATCTTTTCATTCCCTTTTCTCGTAATTTTGTAGTTTCCAAAGGGGGAAAGGCTGCTTGATAGATTAAAGGTTAAAGATTTTTAAAAGTTTTTACACTTAACCTAAACAAACTCAAATTTTATTGTTACCTACAGTGTAATAAACAACATTGATTTAAAAAGTAGCATTTATAAAGAAAGGCCAATAAAAAATGTGGTGCAAACTTAGACATTTATGCTTTGTAAAATAATATTGCTGTATTGTAGCCACTTCATGGAAAAATCTGTGGGCTGTCATGATGTTATTGGTAAAACATGATTAACTTTGATATGAAGTTAACCAATGGACAGGTAACATCAAACAACATTGAACTTTCTACAGATATGAAAACACAAGATTAAACTGGAAGCAACACATTAAAGAAGATGATAAAATATGATAAAATATATATCTATTTTGAGTAGAAACTAATACAGTTATGTTTTCTAATGCAGGTTGGAGAGAAGATCATCAGAGTACAGAGCTGCAGTTAGGACACCTTTTTGTTTCCATGATATTGTCAGTTTGTGTAGGTATTTGTCAGTGGACAGTCTATGGAGAGGCTTTTCAGCGCAAAAGTTCTCTATGCAGCCCTCCCAAAATCCCAATTGCAGGTTTCTAAACATAAATGAATGCTCATTGGTTGACAAGTGGGCCAGAACATTGAAGTATGAAAAGTACAGACAGTGTATCCACAGTGCAGTTGGTTGATGGACCAATTTAATGTTCCACAAAAACAACAGTCATTTAGCCTTTTTACCTACATTAAAAATCAAGTACTCTTTGTTAGTGATAACTTTTCCAATAATGTCACACACAGCTTATTTCTTTGATATGCAAAACTGATTAGATTTAGTGGAAGTGTAAGTTCTTATTTCTCTCAGTGTATTGCTGCTACAGGATAAAGAAGGAGGCACATTTACAGCTGCACAGCAGACGCTAAAATCCCAGCTCAATAACAAAAGTTCTTTAAAACATTAAATATTCACTACATGCTGCACACAATTGGTTTATCCAATAAGTTTTCAGAGTCCTAAACCAATTCATCAACCAAATCAAGTCCTCCTTGGCTGAAAAACGCTACATCATCAGCCATTCCAGAGCGTAGCCCTGAGCTATTGAGCAGTGTGAATTCAACCTGTGTTCGTGGTCTGATCGATGTTCTCTCTGGATAGTCTCCCCTGTGTAAACAATACAGTAAGTTGTTTGACTCTGCAGATGGACTCGTATTCATCATTTCTAAAGTGAAACTGTGTGAGATCAGCGGGTGGGAGCTTAGTGAATGCATGCAGAGAGCAATTCAAAGCAAAGCAAGGCCAGAAATGCCATGTTTAATCTTGAACACAGTTATTAAAGTTGAGGAAATATTTTTGCAACATAATGAAACTTTTCATATACACATGCGGTATCGTCAAAGCAGGGTTACTCAGAAGTTATAGGTCAGTATAGAAGGTTCGTACTGTATAATGCATGACAAATCTATTTGGTGAAATGGCCAAAAGGGCTTCCAAAGAATAGAAAAGCCTAGTTAACACTGAGTCCAAGGGGAATGAAATGCATGAAAAAATTTTGGAAAAAGGAAAATCAAATCAAGACTGTGAGACAGTACCTGACGTGTACGTGTTCTAGTTGTCTAAAAACTTATAAAAAAGTAACATCGACTTACTGAAGGTTAAAAAAAATAAAAGCATGTGTTTATTTGATAAACACAGTGTGAAACTCTGAAAATTAAACCTCTGGTAGGAAATTTGTTAGTTGCATTTTCCTTCTTAAAAAACTGTCATGATAGGCAATGCCAAAGTAAAATGTACTAACAATATTACTTAACAAGAGAGTCGAGCCAAAAACAAAACCACTGTTGATGTTTGGAAATACTAAAAAAACCATCAAATCTGAGTTCTGTTTGCAGGGTCATACTTGCTAAGATCAACTTGAATACAAAGTTGATCTATTGCTGACGCTTTCTAGTCACAAAACTGATATAAGAATGTTTTGTTGATGTCAAATGTTTCAAAGCTGAGGACAAAACATCAAGTTCAAGTAAAAGAGGACACTAAATTGAACAAAGTATCACAAATGACTGTGCAGCTGTATGAAATGGAAAAATGTTTTGTAATTTTATATGTTTATTGATGGGTTGAAGTCTGATGGGTTGAATATTTATTAAGCACTTAACTAAATAAAGTTTTTTCAGCTTGTTTGCTGAAGGTCTTCTGTATTCTGATTCATAAACACAAATATGAAAAAAAAAGTGTTTTAAGAATTACAAACAAATAATCAAGGAACTTTCTCTGTCACTTTGTTTTCTCCTAAACAGTCATCGTATCTGTAAAACCTCTTGAGTTTGAAGAGGAGTTTTGGGAAGAACAATGCCGCCAGCCGTCGGTGGTCCTCAAGGTTACACACCACCTGAGGGTGGCTGGGGATGGATGGTGGTGATTGGAGCCTTCATCTCTATTGGCTTCTCCTATGCATTTCCCAAGTCCATCACTGTCTTCTTCAAAGAGATTGAGGTGATCTTCAATGTGACAAGTAGCCAGGTGTCCTGGATCTCCTCCATCATGTTAGCTGTCACGTACGGCGGAGGTGAGCTACAGTACCATCCAAGACAAGCTGCTGAAAATCGATACCCAGCTCTTAGCATGACCATACTACATTTATTCCTGTAGTGTTCCGTTCAAAATAAAAACAATCATTTATTTTTGATGAAATACAGGCTTACTGTGTAGCTTTTCAGTCACAGAGAGCTCACACATCATCATAATTACTGTGCTGAAAAATATAAACATTACGTCCTGACAAAACAAAAGTTCAAGTGTTCCATTGAAATGCTGTTGCAACATTATCTGTCTCTGGAGCACATGAATGAGTTTTAGCTTTGCACACCTACCCATTCTTTTCTCTTATGCTTTGAGAGTGGAAGACCACCAGGGGTTTTGTTTGTGTTCTTGCACTGATGAGATGAATGACACACTTCATGATGTCACTCCGAGCTGGTCAATCAGATGATGATAAAGCCCTTTTCAAGCTCACGATAAATAAACAGAGAGAGAGCAGAGTTCAAAGAAGTCCTTCTTGTCCCACAAGGCCATCTCCTCTGAAATCAAAACACTGCTGTTCTCTTTGCTCTAGTGTGTGATGAACTGGAAAAATGATGACTTAGGCATCTATAGTCTCAAGGAAGCTTCGGGAAAGCTGCTTTAGTGTTCCAAACTAATGTGTGAAGTGGAAAGTGTAGCTCCATATAAAAGACACTGTCAGTCAAATTTTATACATGGGGCTATGTGTAAAGTTGTTTGTAAGATCTGCTAGCAGTAAAATAAAATGGGAAATATTTGAACTCAGCTAGCATTACACTGTGTGCATAATGGCGAACATATTGCATCAAAACATCCCAGCGTATATATTTCTGCTCGAGTGAAACCAAAGTGCCACATGTCTGTTATTTACTCTGAGTATTAAGTTCCTAAGGCGAACAAAACTTCACATTCAAGTTAAGTCCTCATTACTGTACAACAGAAGTATCATGTTCCCCATGGAAGAAATCAATGCTGCTTATTGTTCAGCAACACTTAACAAGCAGCTGCTACTGGAGAGTGACATTCAGGCATGCAGGAACAATGGTTAAAGGTTACTGAGTAACACTGTAACAGTATCTGATTGTTCTTAACTTGCCTTTGTCTTTTCCATGGTGTTGCTTTTTATTTGTAACACATAATGGACCAAAGTGGATGTCTGTTAATTACTTCTTTTTGTTAGAGCCTCACATGCCCTAACAAGTTATGAGCTGCAGTGTCTTAGTACACATGGATATGTGTAACTCCCTCAATTAATGCAAATGTTTGATGTAAATATACACAGATGAAGGCAAGCTATGCATAGTAATTGAGAATAGAGAATAAGCAAGGAAATGTTTGTCAGCGTCGTGAGCAGATGACAGCTGAGTCTCTTGCCATCTCTATGTTAAACATTCAGAACACATCAGCAGGAGAAGTTCATTAACGGCCCACTGTTGCGTACCTCTGTACTCCTTCAATTTTTGATTCATTATATTCATAATATTCTACATTGGTTTGTCTCCAACCTTTTTATCATAAGCAACCCACCCTGCAACGCAGAAGGAAAGAACTCATTGTTTGTGAGGAGACTGCCTGCATTACAATTTAAAAACCCTTTGTCTTGCACCGTGCTGGCAAATGAGTCTGGACAACCTCTAAACAAAAACTGTCAGTTTCCATTTGGGTTCATTGGGTAGTGCAGAGATTTGGCAGGAAGGCAGAAGTGTCTTCCATGTGGATCCTCATACTCATTTAGGCTGGTTGTTACATGTCTTAGATGGAGATGGTGTTTTGCGACCCGAGCCCTCAGTGCATTTTAGTCATTTGTCTACTAGTCATAGCAATTTTCTTGAGCTGATTTTGAATTCAGTATGCATGAATCTTAATAAGCTGGTTACTGTTTGCACAGTCAGTCTTTCTTACTCTATAGCTAGTATCAAAATCTAATATTTATATATGTTATATGTATATATATAACAGAAGATTCAGTGTTATTTTAACCCCAATGTACACACCAGTGAGAAAATCACCCCCAGTACACTCACACAAATACCCCCACCCACTTGTCTGAGCTGAGATATTTCCAATGATCATTTCAATTGTGTTTGGAGTACATTCAAAAGAACTCCAAAACAAATTATTCTTCTGTCAATTTTTATGAATATCTGGATCAAATAAATGATTATTTCATTGCAGCTTTTTCTGACAGATCGCATTATTAATGGCTTGGGAGCACATCTACTGCAGTGCAGCACTGACAAAACTGATTGCTGAAGTTGTTTGAATTTGCTGAGACACAGCTGTGGCACTAGAGCCCTCTGGTGGTTAAAATTAGAATTGTGCCTTTGAATAGATGAAAAACATATACAAATATGATATATGCTATATTTATATATTTACTATATTTGTTCTTTGTTTCTTTTCATTCAGGTCCAATCAGCAGCATCCTGGTTAACAAATATGGGAGTCGTCCCATTATGATGGTTGGAGGATGCCTGTCAGGATTGGGCCTCATTGCTGCTTCTTTCTGTGAATCTGTTCAAGCACTCTACTTTTGCATTGGTGTTCTGGGAGGTACCCAGTTTGTCATATTTTCAAGTTTGTTTGTAACTAACTTATTTTATCGTGCACTGTTGCCACCTAGTCTTCTTTGAAAGAAAACAAAAAAATTGGGGTTTTTTTGCTTTTTCAAACACTGTTTCATGCTCATTTTTATACATATCTTTACTGAATCTTTCAGGTCTGGGATTGTCCTTGAACCTTAACCCTGCCCTCACAATGATTGGAAAGTACTTCTACAAGAAGCGACCTATTGCTAATGGGATTGCCATGGCTGGCAGTCCTGTCTTCCTTTCTACCCTGGCTCCTATTAATACTTGGCTCTTTGATCAGTTTGGCTGGAGAGGAAGTTTTCTGATCCTGGGTGGCCTGCTTTTCAATTGCTGTGTTGCAGGTTCCCTTATGCGGCCTATAGGACCAAAACCCAAACCTGCTGAGAAGACCACAGAGAGGAAGACTGTGTTGCAGACCATTAACAGTTTTATCGACCTCACTTTGTTCAAGCACCGTGGCTTTTTGCTCTACATAGTGGGCAATGTTGTCATGTTTTTTGGCCTCTTTGCACCGCTGGTGTTCCTCTCTAATTATGCCAAGAGTAAAGACATTGCCAAAGAGAAGGCAGCTTTTTTACTGTCTATCCTCGCTTTTGTTGACATGTTTGCCCGACCCTCAATGGGCATGGTGGCCAACACCAAGTGGGTCCGTCCCAGGATACAGTACTTCTTTGCTGCTTCAGTACTGTACAACGGCGTTTGTCATGTCCTAGCTCCAATTTCAGAAGACTATACAGGCTTTACCATTTATGCCATCTTCTTTGGGTTTGCTTTCGGCTGGCTGAGTGCAGTGCTGTTCGAGACGTTAATGGACCTAGTTGGAGCTCAGCGTTTCTCCAGTGCTGTTGGGCTTGTCACTATTGTTGAGTGCGGTCCTGTATTATTAGGTCCCCCGTTACTTGGTGAGTACCCCACTCATGATAATAACTTCTATAATAATAATTTACTTCTACTTAGTTTACCAATGCACATATATAAAAGACTGAAAGTTAAGCCACTACATAAATGCTTAATTTTTTTTTAACTGGCCAGCATGGGGCACTTCTTGAGTCACAGTAAGAAGTGCAACTGTATAAGAAAATGGCCTTGTTGGTCACTCGATCTTTTACTTCAGTAAAGACTTCGATTATAGGTTTATGGTCTCAATCTCTAGTTTTAGCTGCTACACAACACAATATTGTCTTCATTTAGTAATTTTGATTTAGATTGATAGATTATCCATCCATTCCAGCTGTCACTGGGCGTGAGGTGCGGTCTCCCCGGATAGGTTACCAGCCCATCACAGGGCCAACACATAGACCCTTACACTGTTCCACTAAAATAGACTATTGCACATTATGTCATTGAGTGTAGTACCTTGTGACTGAAAAGCCACTATCACATGAGCATCTAGGGTCTGTAGTTTTTCAGTCAGTACCAGCCCTCGCTCTGCTGTCAAAACACACAGAGGGTAACAGCTAAAATATCCATCTGAAGGATTCTGAATGTGAGTGCACAAACCAAAGGGTGATGTCATGGTGAATATTTCCATCTTTTATATACAGCCTATGCACAAAAACAAATTATCCTGTATGATGTCTTTTTGTCTTCACAGGAAAGTTCAAAGACGTCTACGATGATTACAAGTACACCTACCAGGGCTGTGGGATCATCCTCATAGTTGCTAGTGTCTTCCTGTTTGCAGGAATGGGGCTTAACTATCGGCTGCTGGACAAAGAGAAAAAAAACGAGGAGAGGAGGGGAAGGGTGGGAGTTGGAGAACAAAAGTCCAACAGGGACAATGCTGCCAAAGAGGTGGCAGAAGCTAGGAATACAGAGGACACTGTATAAAGTCCTACATCAAGTGAATTTACAACTTGGGTCAATTTATTGTTCTTAGTGAGGCAATTTTTCATCAAAAGAAACATGCTTCTTCAACAGGCAACAATAGCATTAGTTCCTCATCAGTGTGATTATGCATTGTTTTTGAAGCCCACCATAGAACTCATAGCCACAATTATTAAAGTCCTTTAAACACAAATACACAATCCTCATTAAATATATACCTCTTATATTTGTACTTAGACCTCATAAATATATTAAGTAAACAATTTAAATTACTTCCATCTTATTGGTAATATCATTATAACATTTTTTATAACTTTATTTCCTTTAGCATGTTAACCTTCTGAAATTCTTGTTTGTTGTTACCAGTAGAAAGCTTTATTTTTAAGAGACACTTTCTCATTTCTCACTTCTCTCTCGTGACATTTATAAAGACAGTATAAGCTTTCCAAGCACATCACAGCACAGTGCGATTTTTTTTTTAACTTTTAGAAGTATCACCCATGCCACTTTGTTTATTCCATAAGCACATTCATTCTCATTCTAAATTCTTTTAAATGTTTTTTTTTTCTGGTTCATTGTTGATAATGCATTATGCCAATTATAAAATAATTCTGATGTTTAGGTGTTTGCCTTATGATGGGAAACATGCCACTGACTGCAAAAATAAGGAATTATGTGGAAAAAGTCAAATAAAAGGCTGTTTAACAAGGATGTATTACTCCACTGTCCTGTGTCTTGTTTTTTCTCAAATCTAAGATAGAAATATGATAATGTTTTTGTTATGTGCTGACATATTTTATTTAAAAATTAAATCTTAATGTAGGCTATAGTCTTCAGGAGAAAAAAGGATCATTATACTTCATTATTATGTTTGTAATATTTGTTGCATATCAGCTTTGATACAAGATTTCAGAGAATAATTAATATTCTCTACTATGTACCAAACTGATTGATGGTTTCTAAGATACACATTGGTTTTCTTATATGACATATATAACCTCCAACTGCATATCTGTGCTAAATTAGACTGAAAAATTATCTGTGTATAAATAATATATCCATTGCCTATAACGCGTCACCTTCATTTTTCATTTTAAAATATAAAATTTTGCTTTATTTTGCCAATTTTGCATGTTAAATATTAATTAAAGGGGCACAGCAACTTAATTTTGTGTATACCACTGCTACTACAAATAATAATAATAATAATAATAATAATAATAAATAAATAAAAAAACAAAACAAAGTATGATATTTAAATAAACCTGAACCACACAAGAATAGCCTTCACTTAAACAGTTGGGCAAAAGAGTCCTTCCTCGCGTGCAGGGTGGTCGTGTTATAACCGTTAACCAAGTTTAACGAGGTAACGTTAAAAAAGTGTCGTAGTTAACATTACCTGTAGTTAATTACCAGATTGTTGTTTAATTAAGTAACTAAACTACTGATTATTATTATTATTGTTATTTTTATCTTATATTATGTGGGAATTAACGCTGACCTAATGTACCGGAGGTAACTGTTAGCTGTTGTCTGTAAGCTAAGGTGACTCACAAATATAAAGCTAATTACCGTTAGCTAACTAGCTAATGTTAAGGGTTATTTGACTTATGAATATTAGGTAAAAAGGGTAAATAATAGTTTTTTGGAGTCTTCTGGCATTTCTGTAGTGTTTATTAAAGATGTCTTGGTTTAAAACACCGCTTATTAAACAACTACAAAACAGACGCTATAAGGTTATTGCTGTATGGCTATTCCAGAATGGAGAGAGATCGACGTTTTAGCTTCAAGCTGTTGGTGCCTCCCAGGGTGAATAACGGACCAATATCTGCGGTTCAACCTCAGGAAATAGTTGAAGACAGAGGCGATTTCATGAAAGCAGTGCAACCTGTAAGTCAATAAATAGTTAGTTATAATTAGTTAACTATTAGAAGCTAAACATTGATGAAAAAACCTAAAACACCACTACGCTAGCTCAGCAGTAACTATTTAACCTTATAAGCGCAGTGACCATTGTATGTGTGTTGTCAGCAGCAGCAGTCTATGAGGCAGTAATTATTAACACACATGACATTAAATATTACTGCTCTTTTCCACTAGAGTTACAGTGAATGCTTTGACAAAGAGAAAAACACCCTGTTCCCCAATACAAACGTGGTTGCACCAACTAAACCACCCAAACAAGGTATTTGTGTGTCTTTGTGTTATTTAACAACACCAGCTCTATCACTTCCAACAGAAGAACATCATTATAAATATTAACCTAATTATTGTTTCCCACTAAAGACCTTATGAAGATGAAACTCATGCAGCCAATGGAGAAAGACGAGGTAAATATTTCTGTTGCACGTTAATATGCAGCATTAATATGTGTGTGTCACTTTACTTCCTACACTGTGAATGTTTTCCAGAATAATTGCAATCCTGGTCAACTTTATTCAAAGCTGTTTGATGAAGTTGAGAAAATTAAGTGTTGGAAGGTCAAAGTTTATTCTGAGACTGTGGAAAAGGAAAGAAGGCTCCAAGATAACAAAAGAACAATTGAAACACAGCGCAAGGCAATTCAAGAGCTGCAGGTGTGTACCTCACAAACAGATCTTATTAGATCTTATGTTTTTCTCTGTCTATCTACTAATGTACAACATTTACAATAGGAAAAGATAACTTTGAATTCTTTAATGTATTTTCTGTCTACAGTTTGGAAATGAAAGTCTCAGCATAAAGCTGGAGGAACAGATTAGTGAAAATGAGGAACTGAGGAACAAGTATGTGTGATTTGTGAAACTAAGATGAATATGATAATCTGATTACATTTAGCTTTTTTTTGTTCCTATCATTGTGAAATGCTAAAAACTCAATTTTTAAAATACAGAAACAATTCAACAAGGACCTTGTGCAATATACTCAAAGAAACCTTTCAGTGGTCAGCTGAGAAAATTCATTTATGTAAGTAAAAAGTGTCTCTTACGTTCTGCTGATCTGGAGAATACTTTTCTTAATCAGCTTTAGTAAGTGCAGAAAAATAATGATACATTGCTGTGAATGTTTTGCAGTTGAAGCTGAAAGAGAGGAAACCCACCACCTCTTTACTGAAAACAGTGAAAGTGTTAAGGTAAAACACCACAAAATGTTTGTCAGTAATTTAGCTTTTAATTTATTACTATATTTTGTTGACCAAAACACTGTACAATGGCGAGGTTTGATTGCCACTTTATTACTTTTTCATGTAGAAACTGATTGCTGCATTTGAAAGCCTACGTGTTCGAGTAGAAACTGATCAGCAAGAGATGCAGAAAGGTATATATATATAATTCTTCTTGCAGCTATTACACCAAAATGTTCTGTATTTTACTCAATAAAATGCCTTAAATGTATTTAGACTTCAAGTGGAACTAGATGAATTAGTGACACTTTTGTTTGTGTGCATCTTTTATTGTTTTTCAGTCAAAGACGACTTACTGCAATTTGGCCATCTACAAGAGAAATACCAGCAGGAATATAAGATAAAACAAGAAGAGGTTAGTGGGGGACAAAAAGCCCTTCCATCAGTTTATTTGAGGAACTTGTGACATGAAATATATTTCCACAAATTTTAAACTGACAGGTTAATGACTGACATGCTCTTCACAGATAACCATGCTTCAAATAAAGCTTAAAGATAAGGAAACCGAACTGCAGAAACTCCTGCTGGACTTCGATGAAACTCAGAAGCACTGCAATGAACTTCAACAGGCAACAAGTAACATCATAATTAGATCTGAAGATAAGCTGTGCATGTTGATTTTTTAAACTTTGCTACACTGGCAATAAAAAAAACATTGTGTTTCTAACAGCAAATTTTTTAAATATTACTTAATATTAAATATTACTGTATGCAGAAATATTTCTTTTGCATAGAGTCATAACAGTATATTTGGATAGTTGCTTATTAAAATGAGAAAAGGTGCTTAGTTTAAGGTGAAAACATATTGTAAATCTTTCATTTCTTTTCCAGACTTCAGGTCAGGTTAGTACACTTTGTTTTGGGGATACCAATATTGTGTATGTGCTTTTACAGATCATCAATTTGAACTTCTCAAAAGTGCCAAAGCTGAACAGGAATTTCTTCTTCAACAACTGGATATTGCTGAGCAGCGCTGCAGAGAGACTGAGGTGAGTATCTTGAGATTCTTTTCTTTGTACTGAAACTGGGCTCTTGTGTTGCATGCAATGTGCTTTAACTGAAATATTAACACCCCAACAAAGAAAAATCAGGAAACTACTGCTGCAGCCTTGGAACAAAGTAAAAAAGAGTATGCGGAGATCATCCAAAGCAAAGATCTCAGTTTACAGGAGCTCAACAGAGTCAAAAACCAGCAGGCAGAGGAACTAGAGCGCATTCAGTCAACCATTCAGGGGCTAAAGACTTCACTAGCACTAGAGATACAGAGGTATATTAAACTCCATCATTCACAGTGTTTTCTAGATAAAGTATAGTGTTTCCTCATGTCATTTTATTTTTGTTTTTACTTTTCTGAAGGGCCAAAGAGCTTGAGGATAAACTTACAGAAAACAACACTGAACTTGAAAGGAGAAACACAGTTTTAGGTAAGTCCCACCGGATAACATGTATTGATATTTTTTGGTGATGTGGTTTCAAGCTGAAAGAAATATTTTACTCAACAGGGGAAACCATCGACCAAGCTACAAAGAAAGATGGCCTAATCCAAATTCTCAAAGATGAACTGGTACAGTTTATTTGAATGAAAAGTGTATTATTTCTCTATAAAACCAGTCCTTGCATGCCCAAGTTTGTTACATACCTTCAAAACAATATGTCTTCTTGTTATTAGGAGACAAAATCTAAATCCATTGAGTCAGTGAAGGCTAAAATTCAGCTCACTCAAGCTAAAATGGAGGAACTCATGGCTGAGCTTTTAAAGAAAACTGAAGAAATCCACTTGATTAAGGTGATATAAGTAGATAAATAGATACTTAATGCAAAAGGAAAAGACGATCTGTATCAGATAGCCTAATAAAGATACTTAAAATTGTTTGTCCTTTTTTTCCTGATACAGAAAGAAGCAGAGAATGCTTTTGCTGAAAATGATTCACTAAAAAAGGCTTGTGAAGCTGCTGAAAAGGAAAAAGAACACTTAAAGGAGAAGTCCACTTTGACTCAGGTTTTTACATGTTTTTAATTTTGTTTCTCAGCCGCTCACCTCTTATCCACTAGAAAAAGCTTTTTAGGTGTTTGGTAGTAAAATATATTCAGTGACATGGGTTGAAATATACGAGACATTGCTTCACTGCAACATATCTGCAGATCAAAGTGCAGGAGCTGGAGGAACAGCTGTGTACCGAAATGAAGAAAAATAAGGAATGCAACTTTCAGATGGAGCAGCTGAGGAAAGACATTTTGCAAAATGAGTGAGTTGTTAATAGACAGTCATTTCATCATATTAGCATATATAATATTTTATTACGCGGTTGTAATATGTATCATTTTTTATTTATGTCATTTTTAAGAGTAAAGTATGAAGAGCTATTATCAAACTTTAATGAGCTGCAGTCTGAGAAGACAGCCATTCAAGAGCAGTTTGAAAATGGATTCTTTAATGTGCAAGCTATTGAGGCAAACATGAAGGTCTGAATTATGGGGGTTGATTTTTATTATTATTATTATTATTATTATTATTATTATTTGTATTATTATTAAATCATTTATTATATCAATCACAAATTCTGAAAACTGTTTTGACTCAGGTGAGTGAGGAGAAGGCATTAAAACTCAAAGGAGAAATTCAAACACTGGAGGAAGAAAACAAGATTTTACGGTGAATCTGCACTTCAGAGGCTTAAAGATACTTTCTCTTGATTTGTATGCGCATTTTTTTGAGATTTAAATATTTATTTTTCATGCAATAGAGATGAATTAACTACAGTTAAAACCAAATTCCAGGGGAAATGTGTACAAACAGAAACTCTGCAGAAGCAAATCGAAGAAAAGGTAAGCATCTTAACTAAATTATTAGTAGAAACAGGGCTTTAAAGATGTCTATTCTAAACATGTTCATTATGGCTTCTTTATGCTCTGTGTGAGCAGTATGAGCAACTTCAGGTGAAAATCACAGAAAAAGAAAAACAGATCAAAGCTGTGGAAACAAAGGTGACTGAAAACAGTGAAATTGCAAATACTGTTGTTATTGATCATTTTCTGGAACTAAACAAAAAATCTTTGCTTTTTAGCTGTGCAAACTCAGAAAAAAATATGAAATTAAATTTAAAGCCCAGGAGGAATGCAAGAAAGAGGTTTGTAATGACCATGAAACTGTAGCTATAAAAGGAGTGGAATGGTATTTATTGTCCTCACTTGTATATTTTCAGAATAAAATGCTTAAGAAACAAATGGCACAGGAGATTGCAAAATCCAGTGACCTTGAAACAACGGTATGGGGATTGTTTGCTTAGTTGTTTGTCTTTTTTTATTTTCCAGTTGTTAATATGGATGTGAAATATTTAAGCTAATCAGCATTAGCCAAGGAAATTAACACTCTGCTTTAATCTTTAGATCAACAGCCTTCAAAATGAATCCCAGTACCTTAAACAACTCAAAGGAGAAGAACATGAGAAACTGCTCAAGGATCTTGAGTCAAAATCGACTTTTGCAGCAGAACTTGAGAAGGAGGTTACTTTTTTACTTTTCAGTTTGTAATTTCAACTTAATTAACATTTACCTCCTACAAATTGAATTTGCAAAAATAGAACCAGTTTGTGTTGTAGGTCCAGAAACTTAGAATTACAGCAGCAGAAGCCATTAAGAACAAGGAGGCCACAGAACTTAAATGCCAGCATAAGATTGGAGATATGGTCACTCTGATGGAAAAACATAAGGTAAAGTTATTATAATGGCCTTCTTGCTGTCTGATAAATATGTCTCATGTATATTGTGTTGGAATGAAAACAACTTGTCACTACCAGAGCCAGTATGACCGGATGGTCCAAGAAAAGGATGCAGAGCTTGAAGAGAAGAAGAAGAATGAGATGGAGGCAACTGCCCGTGCAAAAACACTGGTATAACACTAAGAAAAATGCTAAGTAGCACTAATAATAATTGACCAGAAAATATGTCATATCCTAATATTTGGCATCACAAAATTCTGTAAATTAGGAATTGGACCTCTCAAAGCAAAAGACTGAAAATGAGAGGCTGAAGAAAGAGCTGAAGGCAGAAACAAGAGAGAAGGTATATCCTAGTTTGAATCAGTTTATGTTAGATTTTTTTTTATACAGCTGTTTGTTTGTCATACTTCTGAGAGAGACAGATCACTATGTAACAAACACTTTGAATTTAGGAAAACCTCAGGGACCAAATAAGTTATTTGAAGCAGGAAATGCCTGTTGTGAAAAGCACTCTGCTGCCACAAGGGAGCGACAAACAGGTACAGTGAATGCAGCAAATAGGCCGCCACTAGATGGCATTCTTTGTCATTACTTTTAGTTGACCAAAAATGTATGTGTACTACTACAGGCAGCTGCCTCAAACTATAAACAAGGGGAAAGTTCAGAGGTTCCAAAGGAGAATTCTTCAAAGAGTCACACATTTGACTTCTTCAAGGCCAAGAAAACTTCCTCCTACAGCAAAGATGGTCAGAGTTTGACAGCTCGTACAATAGATGTGAGTTTAATCGACCAAAATGTTTTCAACAGATTAAGCACTTTTTGTTTCACACATTTTAGTTTAAAGTAAGCTTAGAAAATCAGATGATTACGTTTTTATAATTACAGATTTCTCAAAATAGCCTTTTCTACTTCAGATATAGTACATCCTTGGTTTGGGGTATTATTGAAAATAAATACAACCACAATTGAATTTGAATTGAACTGGTATTTATTAGTAAAAAATTCCATGATACCAAGCCATAGGTAAATACAAAATAACAACAGAATAACATCCAGCTGAGTCAGGATCAGCCGATATTTGGTACAAGTGATTGGTGGATCCAATCGGACAAATAGATTCATTTAATATTTTTCCATAATATTTGCGAAGATTTTAATTGCCATTTTTTTGTTTTTAAAAGGGTTCAACTATGGTGGACATGGTGTATTAGCCTTTCAGTTTGTAGCCCTATAGCTATTCATAATGTTCATTATTCACCTGGATTTTATTTAGAGAAAGAAAAAGGATTTTAAATGTATTTGTTGTGTATATTCATATGTTTTAATGAGAGTCTCAAATGTGCCATGGGAACTAAAAATGCACCAGAGTTGACAGATTTATTTAGAAACCATTAATTAACAAGAATAGCAGTGTGAATATGAGCATGGGTGTTACTCATTGGGGAAAACAATTAAATTCATGGAGAGCATCCCTCAGAGATTAGTAAGCTGGCAGCTTTTATAGTGCCTGAGAATACTGGCCCCAGATACTCTTAGTCAGTTCACATGGAAGGCTCTGACTAATAATTGCCTATACCTGTAGGAAACAACCACAAAACTTTGTGTGTGAATGTAAAGCAGTACAATATAACCATATCACTACAGCATTTTTCTAAAGTAACTTTGTTTGAATTGTTGTTAAGGGATCTGCCACTGAATCTATCAGAGCATCATGTGGAACACCAAAATCCAAGCTAGACTGCAATTTAACCTATTCATAAAGTAGATATATAAAAATGGCTATTGTGACAGAATAAATTATAACACAATTCATGTATTGATATGCCTTTAATTACTGTAAGTTTTATGATAGCTTCTTATGAGACTTGCACTGACTTTGAATTATAGTGCATCAACAGTGAAGACATGAAAACCCCAAGAAGTCTTACAAGCCATACTGCTGGAATCAAAAAGATCAAAGTAATATAGTATACCGTTCTGACATTTTACAAAATTAAAAAATATGAATATATTCACTGACATTTACTCGCCTATAGTCCTACAGAATAAGGACTCCCCCTTCTGAAAAGTCAGCACCGTGGGGAAAGAGCGCCATTGAACTTGACCCCAAGTCTGACAGTTCAGATCAAAATGATCTCTTGGTAAGCAAGGGGTTTTTTTTGGGGGGGGGTTAATATTTATCAAAAATAATGCCATAAAACTTGCAGGTTATGTGAATGGGATTTTAAAATTTCTGCAAATTTGCTAGGACAGATTTATGTGTATTCTTTTGTTTCTTGTCTTGATAGACCTTTACAAATGTACCTGCACGTAAAAGTTCAGATTCACAGTGTAAACTCCCCATTCTCAAAAAGGTAATGTGCCATTATGATCCAACACAGTGGCGTATAATACACTTACTTTGATTTTTAAAAACCCTATGTGTGTGTATGTGTGTGTTATTTTTACAGAATCAGAGCCCACTCATTCATAAATCACCAGGAAACTCCTTAAAGGTGGCTGCAATGAAAAGAATGAGAGATGCTGGTTGGACAGCTGTTACTGGCTGTGACAAAAAGAAGAAGAAGACCAATGAGAAGATTTTTGCCTAAAGTATGGCTGTTAGGTCAGATTAGCAGTAATAACAATATTAGTAGAGGTGGGTGACTTAAAATGCAGTTCTATTGAGAATTAATAAATAATAGACTTGACTAAATAACAAATAGACTAATAATAACACACAAAAAAGTCTTAACATGCATGGAATATGTTTCTACGGTTCAACTAAAACATAGTGTCGACAAGAAGAACATTTTGGTGTTTATATGCCAGCTTTTGGTAAGTTTATTTATAGGTGTGTAGGGGTATATTTTGACAGACTACAGCTTCACTGTGTTATTTATTACTTTGTTGTTGTGCTAATGTTTGGAATAACTCATCTTTAATGTTAACATGAAATCTAATGTGTTCTATAACAAGGTTATATTGCTGATCTTTGAGGATTTCTAGTTGATTAATGTTACTCTGTTAATATATTTATGTACTCTGGTGTTGTACAAATAAAAATGGTAAATGGCCTGCATTTGTATAGCGCTTTACTTAGTCCCTAAGGACCCCAAAGCGCTTTACACTACATTCAGTCATTCACCCATTCAC
>VUQG01003483.1:0-11461 GCA_015106755.1 Etia nguti
CCTACTTGGAAGGCAGAATTTCCGAGTTTCGAGTACAATCGAAAGCACCACGACTGCAGTTTCCGTGTTGGACGTAAAAAGCACAGGTGACGCTGTGACGTAGGCTAGAATCATGGAGGTAGTCGACGACAGTCCAGGTGTGGGATTTCTCTCATGGAAATATGCACATTATTTTTTCCTTTCTGTTGGTACCTGGCACATTGCACTTGTGGCAAGATAGTGCTAACATGTAAGCAAGCTAGAAGACTGGCATCCTCGCTGGGTATCCAGTTAGGGAAGCAACACATTAATAAGAGAATTCTGAGTAAAACCAAAGTTACTTTCCCTAGTAACTAGTTACTTTGAAAGTAACGAGTAACTTGAAATAACTGAGTTACTTTTGATAGAAGTAACTAGTACTGTAACTAAGTTACTGATTTAAAGTAACTTACCCAACACTGGTTACAATGCCCGAGCAGCTACTAGAGGTCTGATATGTAGGTGGTCCAGCTCTTTTGTTCTAAGTTGTTACAACTCTGAATAGTTGCTCACACTCCAGTCCACTCATACTTTGTCTTCTTCTTCCTAAAGTCTTTGAAGTCAAATTAATGATAATCCCAAAGGCCAGGAATACAGCCATGCTGTGTGATGACAAACTGAGTTATGTTACAGTGCTGACTTCACTTTGATCGTTTTAACGTCGCTTTCTCAATCCAGGACATCAAACACTGTCATATACTTCTGTGGCTGCAGATACACAGAAAAGTCTTTTGGTTTAGACCTGCCACCTTTGAAAATGATGGACGCTGAGAGATACCAGTCATCTTTTAAAGAGATACAAAGCCCTCTGTGATGAGCTTCATTTTCACTTGTTGATTTGTTTCCTTTGTTCTTGTTTCTTTTTTTTCACCTTCTGTCACTGGTTAAGTTTAGGGACGAAAAGATTTCAGACAAGAACATGTTTTTTGGCTAAAATATGATCAATGACAAAATTAAACCTACATACTGGGAAAACTGGGGTTTCCCAAGCATTCAAAGGGTCTTCTACAAGTTTACTTCTATTCTATCCATTACTGATTTATGTTCCGCTGTATAAATAGGATGATACAAGGTTTTGCACACATGATAGCTAAATGGACTGGAGCAATAGTTTCTGTCACTGAATATATCTGGACTTTTAACTGCTAAGTCATTTGAGGCTGGCATAATATTTCAATGATTTTATACCTTATTGCCAGTCATAGTGATGGCCTAAGGAGTTATATCTTGGAGTTTTCCATATTTCAAGGATGAACTGTGTAGTGTTTCTGGACTTAACTCGGTTTGGTAGCTTACTATTAAATTAGATGTGGATGTAAACTGCAACTGGCTTGTAAATGCAAGAATTGCAAAGCAGTAATGATACCTTGATGGATTTGCTAATGTTAAATCACTGAAAGCTACTCTGACACAACAAAACAGTAATTTCAAATGAACTTTTGAGTTTTTGTCAAATTTTGAGTATCTTCTGTCATCAGACACAAATGCCTGTTTTAACATTAAAAACACATTCACTCATTATCCAACACATTGCTCCTGCGATCATGTTGCAGAGAACGACAAGGTCACACAAATATAAGCTTGTCCTCTGAGCATACGTTTTATCGCCCTCCTCCCTTAATTTGCCTCCCAATTAAAAGAATGCATCCAGCGGCCTGCTCAGTGTACCCTGACATGTTTTGCTATTCAACCCGGGGATAAGCGCAAAATCACTCAAGTCATGTCTGACAGCAGGTTATCGATCTGGAGGCAATTTTATTCCCCCATCAGGAGAAACTAACACCCACCTAATACACCGTGTGACCTACTCCTATCGCCCTGCAAATCTTTAATCCGCTGGATGGCTGGCTCGGGGTAGAACACAGTCGAGATGTGAAAGCGATGTTTGGCATTTTGTCGTTACCGCTGCAGAGCTGATACACTTTGGAGCTTCATTCATTCATGAATCTCTGCTCCTCTTCCAATTCAATCGCTGGAACATGCAACGGAGCTGTCAAAGGATACCTACTGTACACACAGACACGCACACAAACAACGCTCTGCTTCCTGAATCTAAACTCCCACACCACAAATTTTGTGGGCAGTTTCCTGATATCAGATGTTTTTTTGTCCTGTGGACCCTCTGACCATGACAGGCACGTGATTTCGATTTGCTTTGAAACAATTTTTACTTGAAGCTTTTTTAATTGACGATGTGGGTTTTTGCATTCACTGACTGTCCATTGGACTGGAAAATGTGCAAACAACCTCCACAAGTTCAAATAATGCTCAGCAAAGAAGGGAGATCATCTAAATTTGAATTGTCTGAAAATTAAAAAAAGCTCCAACCATGTGTTTTGCTTTTTTCCCCCCTTTCTTTTCACTGGCTGGTTATGTTTGGACATCCACAAATATTTGGATATTTGGGAAAAGATAGTAGTTTTTGGTTAAAATGCATCCCCCATCAAATAAAGCCTCTACAAGCCTACATACGTGAAAAGACAACTCATGACAGAACAGAAATATCTGACACCATGGGAATGAAATCAAAATGCAATCATCAACATCTTGCTTTGCAAACCATAGAAGCATACAAACCATCTTTTTTATTGTACTTTTTTCAGAGCAGGAATGGCGATGGTCCAAAATATTTCACACTTGTTGGTGAAAGAAGGCACGTTTGAGGCTCACAGCTGGTTAGGACAGATTTACTAATTATAACAGCAGTGTTTTTGTTTTATTTTAGGCCCGGTAGCTGCTAGCTGTTAAAACACAATGATGCAGTAACTAGCCTGCGGGTGATCTTCACGCTGGCATAATGGGAGAAAATTACATCATCTATTTTGAGTGAAAGAGAGGCTTTTCAGTCATTTCTGAAGATGGTCATCTCAAAAGAAAGCACAAGGCGCCACAGTGGGCCAGCTTTGGCTTTTTTGCAACCAATCCGCATTTAAAATGTGAAACAATTATCTGACTGATCTGGTTGCAGACCTGCAAGTCACCCTTTCTGGATCTGCTTTCTGTGCTGTCTTAAACAGTGAATCAACAAGATAGATGTCTCTGTGCTGCGGTGTCAAGGAGTCAGAGATAGAGCACACATTATAAGAAGGAGGATGGCCGTAAAGGTTGTATAGTTGTGTTGCAGAATGTTACTGGTAGTTTATTAACCGGCCTCAACTACTCCAGAATGCAGCTGCCAGAGTTTTAGTTAAAAGAGAAGAAAAGAAACTAAATGTGACCATCTAACACGTGTACTGAGGTCATTACATTGACTTCCAGCTAGTTTTATAATTGATTTTAAATTTTTAATGCTCCTCTTTAAGGTCCTGCATGCCCAGGCGCTCTCTGGCATGGTTTTAAGCTCTGAACCACCTTAAACCCTCAGGTCATCGGGCCATCTGGTTAATCCTCAGGTCTCCGCAGATACTGGCGAAGCTGATTTGACCTTTTCTGCTCCACAATGCTGAACAAAATGGGATAATATTAAGTCTGCAACAAAGTTTCAACACAAAGTAAAAACATTCCCGTTGCTGCTGTGCCTTTTAGTGCTCCAGTTCCCAGTTTTAATTTGAATTTTTCTTTATTATTCCACTTTTTATTGATTTTACTGGACAATTAATCCTAATTATTGTATCTTGTACTCATTTTATCTTGTAATTAATGTCTTTTTCCATCCTGTTGTTGTCTTTTTGGCATTTTTCATGATGATTGGTTGTTGTAGTTTAACAGATTTACCTTTGTGTGCATCTTCTGATTTAGTTTTACATCATCTATGTAACTCTGTGGTAGCTTATGCTCTGTGCAGCATGCTGTGCTTCCACCAAGCATGAAATGGGCTATATAAAGAATGTTTTGCTTACTTGCTAGACTTTTATGATTTCCATTTAGCTAAGCTGCTAACGAGCAGTGTGTACAGTAAAATGTTTAATAGGAGCACTGCTCAGGAACATCCATTTCTGACGAAACAAAACCATGATCTGTTAAGAAGACTAAGATGCAGACTCAGACAGTTTGAAAAAGAAGCTTTTAGTGGACTGAAAGCAAAGTTCAAAAGGGACGCACCGAAGTTTTCCAGAAATAAAAACAACATGTAAACAGGGGTTTGTGTTTCGAAGCAGGATTTCATCGTATTCAGGTAACTTCAGGATTAACCACTTCTACCATGTATCGCTAGGGCTGTGCTATGATGCATATTCTGGTATGGATCCAATATCGAGTAAATTCAGGGCTAGTATTGCTGGCACCAATACCGATACTTTGAACTAACAAAGGCAGCTTATGTTGGGGAGTGTGTCATGAATCATCATCAATTTGTATTTTAATGACCGTTAAAAATGACTGATTTGTGTTATTAAGAAACGTGGAATGTAAATGTGCCTATCTTTAAACGACACTTGGGTCTGTTGTTTAAGTGTGCTATAAGCTATAGATAAAATACATGCGACAGTCAACACAAAAAAGTTCGGACAGTTTTCGTGGTGCATGTTTGAGAAATGTCTTTTCAGTTCCAAAAAATAATAAAATAAAAATAATAATAATAATAATAATAACAGATTTCAGTGGGCTACATATTAAACTTAGAGGCTAGAAAAAAAGTATAGATTCTATTGGGCTAAATTTGATCCAATACTAATACCAGTGGTATTAGTATCACCGTGGTAACTTATGGTTCACACTAAGGAGCTTGGAAAGAAAAGTGTCTGGACTAAAAAGCCCAGATACTTTTTTTCCCCCAAGCTCCTTAGACTATGATGACCTGGATGACTGAGAACCTTCATAGACTGGTTCAGATATGGTTCAGATATGGTTCAGACCTAACCCTGAGGGTTATGTTCAAGATTAGAGGTTTACATGTATAAAAAATCACTGCCTACTAACCAGCTGGTTTTCTAGAAAACAGTGTAACGTTCATGGAAGATTCTTCATACCTTTGAGGATGGATTTCCCTGATGAGTATCAGTACTAAATATAGATTCTTAGACACAAATTAATTCCTCGATTCAAATTCTGCAATGTTACAGATCTGTAAGCATTAATAAACCTGTTTAGAAAAATTAAGGACATTTGTGTTGATGAATGGGATGTAATCCCACAGCAGTGTGTGATCAAGCTGGTGACCAGCATGAGCAGAAGGCGCCAGGCTTTTGTGGCTTTGTATGGTTCTTCCATGGTTTGTTAAATGAAAAATTGTTAAATGTTTTTAACTGAACTAATTTTTAACAGTTTTGATAAAGATGTTTTTGTTTCTTCAGACTTTAATTGTGAAATCAAACTACAGCAAACAAGAGTCAGTAGCAGAATAAGCTGTTTGGCATTGACAGAGAAGATTTGGAAAGTTTTTCATAAGTGGAACCCACATGCTCACCTTTGCTGCTCAACCCAAAAAATGAATTTTCCTTACTAATGTTGCACCATTTAAGGGGAAATAATCCGGTGTCTTACTTATTAACAAAGCATCCAAAACTCAAAAGCAACACAAAAAATGACACGATCAGGAAATATGCTCCACTGCTCACTAAAGGACTGTTTTCAGATCTCCACCTGTCTGCTTAGGCTGTCAGCTCTGTGATTCTAGATAGGATAAGCTGTAAAGGTGTAAAATATAAACAACTAGGATACAGAGTGTTAAATCAGAGTGTTTCAAAGTTTAAAAAAAAAAAGTGAAATAAAGCTTATTTCCTTCATTAGTAGTTTGTGGGAGGAAATCCTCTCGGGATCGGCCATGTAGGAGTTGTACTATGCTGTACCGCTGAATTTAGTATAAATGGAAGGAGAGACACAAAAGAAGTACTTACGTGGTGAGGGGATATCTGAAACATGACTGAGTATTGAAGTGATGAACAAGAGGGTTTCCATCAAACCCCCTCCAACAGGTGGGAGGAACACCTCGGAAGTCTTTGCCTAGAAAAGAAGACAGAAAACCCGAGACGTTAAAAAAGAGATAAACCTTTGTTTCTCCATCATGTGTATCATTTTTCAGCAGTATCTTAATTATTTTGTTTTTGCATCCAACTCCTGACAGCTAATTAAGTCACACAGTCTTCTTGTTGCACGAGGCTACATGATGCAGATTGGAAGGTGTGGGTGTTGGTTCATTTGTAACTACCCATAGCAGTGTAAAAATGTCCGGTCCTCTCTTGAATAGCACATATGAAAGTAGTATGATGTTATACCTATTCAAAAACATTGCAAGGAGAAAGTCGTGTCCGGATGATTGGGCTTAAAGTGCTACTTCTACTATAATTACAATCCAGTCACAGTTTTTGAACACAACTACAGGCTTACCTGAATACTGCTGTTTTCCTTAACAAGACTATAAATGAGCTAAAAAAAGATGTTTGTTTTTTTCTAGGCATAGAGAAAAAGAAGCATTAAAACCATCCACTTTTGTAACGGGGTTGTGACTGCAAAACTAAAACAGTGCAAAACTTCTGTTTCAACTTTGCCATTTGCACACACAAATTTGGTCCTGACTTGTTTTATACTATACTGAAAAGCAGTGCTATTTGTCTTTGAACTTTGCACAAGTTATTGTTCACAGAAGCGTGAATCAGTGAATACCTACCAGCTTAGCTCCTTGAAGCGCTCTGAATCAGTTTTTATGTGGATGTCTGTGGCTTTGCAGTAGAAAAGAAAATACAAAAATTCAAAATCCAAAGTCTAATCTGGACTTCCTGGTCTTGAGTTTAACCAGTAGATTGCACCTTTTTTTAAACTTGCTGTATTCACATTCATGAAGATGTCTACTGATTGTAGAGTTAAATATGATTTTATTTGAGTTACGATGTAACTTAAGTAATAGTGGCCAATGCCAGCATTAATCCTGGCAACACTGAACTTAATTACCTTGTGGTAGTTAAGCACGCTGTTGTATGTAGTATGTTAGATTTAACACAGAAGTCTAAATCCTGCTGAAAGTCTTCTTGACTTGTCGCGATGTGGTGAAAGTGTTTAGACCACGGAAATAATTCTGTGATCATTGCCTTTATTGGTATTCTGTTGTCTCCGGCAGTTGGTGTCGCAAAACTGGTCATCTGTTGTTTTAAAAATGTAGATATTCCTAAAGTTTTTGCCGTCTCTCTGATAGGCTGCTTTTGGTTTTTCAGCCTTATGATGGCCTCCCTCTTTTGTACCAGCATCTCTGCATAACTAAAAAAACACAGTATCAACACTCCAGATCTTCTGTCTGTTTAATCTGTTAAAAAATATCAGCTGAACAGGGGTCACCTGGCCTTGAAATTGTTTGTTCGGAAATTGAACATATGAACAATGCAAAAAGTATCAATGTTACTGTCAAAGCTTAAGTGTTATTGTCACTCTGAAAGCCTGCGTTCATCTCCATGCATCTCTGACCACCATTAGCTTTCAATCATTTAGCCATACAGTGACCGCATGCAGCCACAGTGCATTTTCTAATATGATTGTTCCCACCCAAATGCATATCCTCCTTCCACTGGCACTCATATATCCCTGCCTTGATATTAGATCAAGTCCAGTTCAATGTGGTAAGCTATTTGATGGGGATACAATGGATGTCTGTCTCATCCATTCCCCAGCTTGCCCAGTTCCTAGCAACCAACAAGATTACACTGTCTGTTTCTCGGTGGTTTGGAAAGACCCGTAGCACAGGCAGATACGTTAATCTCATTATACCGATTTAAAGCATGCATGCAAGCACACCAGATAGACCCATACTGTATATGCCTGCACACACACAAAGACTGCACCGGCACTCCCCCCCACACACAACCAAAACATCACGAGAAGATAATTAAAAAAGACAAAAGTCTAGCAAACTTCTTGCAGGCTGTCTCCTTTTTCTTCTCTGGCTGATGTTTGATTAGCTGAGTGTAGGATACCGGAGAAGCATCCTTTAGGGTATGTTTGTGATAAACAGCTATAAAGGTAAATGAACTTGAAATCACCACCTGGCATAGTGGCCGTTCAGCCGTTGGTTTGATCAACAACGCTATCATCCAACCCAGAAACCATATCAAGGAGCACATCGTTCAGTGGAGCAGGCAGAGAAACATTAGGGCTCAGGCCTGAAGAAACTCTGATCTAAACCTGGTAGCTGTAGGGAAAAAAACAGCATAATAACATGGAGATAAGAAAAAATGGCAGAGGAATAGAAACATGATGATAGATAGATGGTACTGCTGTCAGATAGGCTGATACAAAGTAAAATCATATGTGAGTGATATATGTATTCAACAGCATTATACTTGTAGAAAGCTACAATGTTCTGAAACTTGGCATGATGTTTAGGTACTCTGCTTCTAAACACTTATTAGCAGGGACTTTGCTTTTTGAAACCCTGCAGGATATATGTTTTATAAAGGCAGAATACAAATGGACAGAATAGGGCTGGAAGCAACCTGTGGGCCATCTCAATCCAGCCTGCGGCATCCTAAAAAAGGAAATGAAACGACATCCGAAAAATCAATTAAAAAAAAGCACCCTTAGGTTGATGACACTTGAGATGAATGACTGCAGAGTCTGCCATTTCACTCAAATCCCATGGAGGGCAGTCTCCTTAATGTGTGCAAATAAACTTTTTCTATGATGGACTGCAGCAATTATTTATACAATAATGTTGTCCGCTGTGCTGCAATAGTTGCTCAAAAAGAAATGACAGAAAAAAACGTCTTTAATATTTCCTCATTAGCTAAACAACATACAGTGTAATTTTCAAATAACAAACAATTTTTATTTTCATTTTCTAGAGTCACGTGAGTTAAACAATGCAGAACATGAACTGCTGCTTTTATGGATACAATATCGTGTTTGTACATAAATGGTAAATAATGGCCTCATTTTCTATTTCATTCACTGACGCAGGTTTTTATTAAACTGGTAACAAAGTCTGAGTTTACTGCACAACTAAAAACAGTCAAAGTGTTCGACAAGTAACAGCTGAACTGGAAATGACTGAATCACTTCACATTCATGAATATGACCATGTATTTGATCATGATTTGCGTTTTTTAATATTATTTTTGTTCAGAGCGCACGCCAGTGTACTCCTAGTGCCGGACCCAAGCCTGAGAATGAGAATTCCATATTGGATTGGTAGTGACAGATGGGTTCCAAGTGGAGGTGGGATTACATCCGAGATTGTCTTCGAGCCACTTCTTCTCGTGATGATGAACAGGCTGACAGATGAGTGCAGACAGGAGCATTCATGGACTACGATGTTCGTAGACGATGTTGTGATCTGTAGTGAGAGTAGGAAGCAGGAGGAAGAGGGCCTGGAGAGGTGGAGGTATGCACTCGATAGAAGAGGAATGAAAGTCAGTAGAAACAAGACAGAGAATACATGTGAGATGCAAGAAGCGGTGGTATGGTTAACCTGGGGTAAACCACCCAAAGCAATGGGCAGTGCAGAAGAGAGGTGAAGAAGAAAGCACAGACAGGGTGGAGTGGGTGAAGACGAGTGTCAGGGTTGATTTGTGACAGAAGGATAGCAGCAAGAGTGAGAGGGAAGGTTTGCAAGATGGTAGTGAGACCTGGTGTGATGTATGGTTTGGAAGCTGTGGCACTGGACGAAGGAGGTCCAGTATATCCACGATCCCTGGAACTGACAAGAGGGATAGGATGAGATGGCAGCAGATGATTCTTTGTGGCGACGGAGAATGGGAGCACCTGAAATAAGAAAAACAAGAAGATTCCTATGGGGTGTTACCTACCTCATCATCTACATTACCTGCAAAAGTAAAAACTTGCGGAAATTGCGCTTGTGCACCTGGGCTGATGTCTCATGTCTCACAAAGCATTGATACGACTGGGTTTTCTGTAGAAATGTTACCCACAAGGTTTGTTGGCTTTGCAATTGGTGGAGCAGCCTCATTCCTTTGAGTTTTAATAATTTTTTAAACTGACAACATTTTATGCTGTTGCATTTTAACTTTGTTTCATGTTAAATATTAAAGTTACATGGCGCAGCTGTCCGAGCACACCAGACTGACACATGCAGCTCTAATGAAGTTGGAAAAAGCAATGATACATCCAGCAAACTCATGCAGTTTAGCATAATTCTGCACTATCTAATGTTTCGCTCCAGTTGTCCAATGTGTGGCCCTTTGCTTTCTTTATCTATGGCACAAAAACACAAAACTCATCAATACATGTTATTCAGCATGACAACGATAAGCCCTATGCTGACTCTTGAGGTTTGCTCTTTGTTCTACTGTGACTATGTCTGTAGGAACTCTCAGCTCTGGTGAAGGTGCTTCATAGTTGATGCCCGGCACTGATCAGACAAAGATTAAGCACTGCATCAATCAGGCAGTGCTCCATCACACAGACACACACTGTCTTCTCTGTGGTACATCTCAGTCTGTTGCATGCATTTTTATTCGACATACATCTTGTTAATGGAACACATTCCGGCATTACTTTATTATCTGCAGATCTCTCCATAATGTGGTGAGACTCAATTTTCTTTGACTTGATGAGACAAAAAAACGAGCAGTACATTAAGAATTTGGCTGAAGTTGGCAGGTGATTTATTATTAAGGCATGGTTAGATTAAAAAAAAGTGGAGCAGTGGAGTTACTGATTTGATTAGAGATTTGTTTGTAGTTGCTGAGGGCTACTTGTTGAACTGCCGAAGCAGTGGAAGTAACAAACACTGTCACCAATTACACTGAGTGTACAAACCTTATTCTGTACTGTTCTCTTTAGTCTCCCCTGGCACTTCAGCGCATAAAGTAATTTATGGAAGAGGGCAAGACATTCCATTAGCTCGATCTGTAATGAGGAAATAAGCAAACACCGTCTATCAAAAGCGTTTGTGTCATTGTTCCAACTCATTGCTGTCTGAAAACTAAAGTTAAAGTGAAATGTTGAAATACATGTACAGAGATTTTTAATGCATTCTCAAAAATCACACAAGTGATGCCTAATATGTTGCACATGACAGCAGGACATAGTTTGTCTTAGCCTACCAAAAACTTCCCAAGACCTTAATATGTCACAATTCAACTTTTTTTAATTTGTTAATAAGTGTAGCAAAAGCTACTACCGTATTTTTCGGACCATAAGGCGCACCGGATTATAAGGCGCACTGTCGACAAACGGGTCTGTTTTCATACATAAGGCGCACGGGATTATAAGGCGCATTAAACGAAAACAGTCAGATAAGTCAAACTTTACTCAACTCATTCCTCTTGCTTCCTGCACTTCCGTACCATTGATTCATTAATGTCGAATTCTCTGGTAGCTGCTCTATTCCCATGTTGTTCCAGTGTTTTTCTAATTTTTGCTATGTAACTTTGCACTGTCCACTTTCTGCTGTAACAAAACACATTTCCCAGGTGTGGGACTAATAAAAGTTATCTTATCTTACATCAATGACTAACCTCGTATTGTGGATGGATTCTCTCAGATGTTCTCCCCTACTGAAGTTTGGTCCGTTTACAGCATCTTTCCATGCAATTGCATTTGTCAAATTCAGCGTTCA